>BKCH01002282.1:0-31085 GCA_008635985.1 Ficus erecta | reverse complement strand
TTGAAAATCTGGAGAGAGAAGTTCAGAAATTGTTACTGACCGTGAATCAGAAGAAGACGAAGCGCATCTCTACTACTTTTCTGAAAAAAATTTTTAAAAGAAAATGGTAAGAGAAGACGAACAATCAGAGGAGAAGTTACTCTTACTGTGTAGTTTAATGAAGAGAGAACGAATCTGAAGAGGAAGAGAGAGAGAGAAGAGAGAGGGGGGGGGGGGGGGGGGGGGGGGGGAAGTTTCGATGGTAACCGCTAACTGGAATTTGGATCAGGACAGGCTCCAGATCATATTCAAATCAACCCGAAAAACCCTCAAAAAAAAAAAAAAAAACAAAAAAGAGAGAGAGAGACCAAAAAAAAAAAAGGTGAAAACAGCCATTAAGTAGACAGATATATATGATTTCAATGTCATTGTGTTTGTTTAGATTTTTGACACTTTATTTTTATCTAATTGGAGATTAACAACTGGCACAATAATTTAAAAATGTACTATTTGAACACAATCATACTATATAAAATGTATATGAAATTAGGTTGGGTAATATTTTTAGTCGCTTAATCTAATAGATGACTTAATTTTTTATTTAGTAAAATTGACGTTTGTCATTTTTCAGATTTGGTCAAAAACTGATTAACTATGAAACTTGATGATTGACTAATGTTCAATCAGTTATTGATTAATGGTCAATCAATGATGATTATAAAATTGGTGATTGACTAATGTTAATCAATTATTGACTAATGGTCAATCAGTAATTGACTATAAAATTTAGTAATTTACGTTATGGTAAATCAGTGTTGACCGTAAGTCAGTAATCATGTGATCAATCACTGATTAACAATTTAAGACAATTGATAAACTATTTTTTAAAAAAAATAATTTTTAAAAATTTCGATCATTTATTAAAAAACTTCTTAAAAATTTTATATATTGTAACAATAAATAATCCCTCAAATAAATCTTTTGAGGACTTTTGCCTACATTTATACAAATCAGTAATTTTGACCTTTAATATATTTATTTCTTTTATTTCTTTGTAAAAGATATTTTTTTTACCCTTTAACATTTATTAATTGAATGGTATTATTTTATTACCCTATCTCTTTTCTCTTATGCTCTCTCTCTTGTCAGTTATCTCCATTTCCTCTCTTTCAGTTCTCTCACTCCTCTCTCTCTATTTTTCCTCTCCCCTCTCTCTTCTGTTCTCTGTCCTGTTCTCTCTCCATCGGACCGTTGGAGTCACCGTTGCCAGATTGAGAGGAGTGGAGATTGAGATCGCCGATCGTGTCAACGTTTCGCGAGTTCATTGTCGCTAGATTGCAGATTAGATTGGTGGGGGGAGGGGAGATAAGATTAAAATTAGGTTTTTTTTTTAATAATCAAATTTATTTTCTTTTTGTAGTTAGATTTTTTATATCTCGTACAATAATTAATTAATATAACATTTGGACAATTAATTTGGTACATATTGTAATACTGATAGAATAAACAAAATATTGTGGAATGTAAAAATAACCTAATAAATATTAAATACTGATAGAAGTAATATATATATATATTATTGGTAGAATATAAAAAATAACCTAATAAAATATTAAATAATAATTTGATAGAATGCAAAAATAGTCAGCGGAATATTAAAAATAATTCAGATTAATGCCAAAAGTATGCGGTAGACTACCAAAGTATTCTACCAGAATACTAACCGGCGTTGGTAATTGGAGATCATGTTGAATACTAAAAGTATATGGTAACTATTACATTATTCTACCAGAATATACTACATATCTTATTTTACTAGAATACCTTTTGATTAATTGGGATAAATTTGGAAGGATATATTACTTTGATATTTGACTTATCTTATTTGAGGATCCTGAAGCTATTATAATGAAGTATATTTCAAAAATATGTTCTTTCTAAAGAATCCTTTTAAAAAAAAAATAAAATGAAATGAAAAAACCTATATCCACAGCCCAAGTACTTGCATATGGGCTTCCCACTCCGACTGGACCACCACTTATCCCGGATTTACAAATAGAAATTATAATAAATAACATTTTTGTAAAAATAGTAAGGTTTAAAAATATAGAAGTAAATAGTTATGAAAATAGATAATTTATTAGATAAATAAATTTTATTAGGTAAATAGCATATTCATTTTTAATAAGTAGATTATTAATTTGTTACTATTTACTCCAATTTTTTAAGAACTTGGTATTTAATTTATTATTTATTAAAAAATTATATTTATTTTATACCTGAGTACTTAGAATTCAAATCTCCCACCCAAATTTAGAAAACTACTATTTATTTCTTTATCCTATTTACAGATTGGGATAAGGAGGACAGTAGCTTGAAATTGATGGTTCTTTTATTCTTCTCCGAGAGAAAGCATATTTTTTTTTAAAATGATAGTAAACAGAGAAAATTAGAGTAAAATGATAGTAAATAAAGAAAATTATAGAAAATTGTAGAAACACACTTAAATGTACATGTTTAAAAATTTTACCCGTTTATGTTTGTTTAAAATTTTGACCTTTTTTTTTTTTTTTTTTTTTTTTTTACTTTATGGTAAAAAGACAAATATATCCTACAAACCCTACTAGCGGTAGTGCGGCAGGTTACCCGCGCTAGCCTGTCAAATTACTTGGTAATTCCTTGTGTTTTGAAAATTAGATTAAAAATTATTTTTGTACTTGTTAATAATATATAAAATTTATAGCTAAATTCATTGTTCCTAACTTAGTTCACATATTTTTCTTATGCAATGTCACGCCTAGAGAGGGATAATTATGTCCCATTTTGAAGGTGTCATCCTTATAAGGTTCTGTCACCTTTTGAGTATAAGAACATTTATATAGAATAGTTGACAGCACATGTATGTGTGGACAAAAAAAAAAAAAAGCAATAATAATATAATAAAAGATAAAAATAAAAAGTAGAAAAATAAGAAAAGATTAAAAAAATTAATGCCACAAGCACGGCAAGTATTGGAGCTGCCATCATGGAGATTAGAAAAAAAAAGAGCGATTTTTTTCATAAATGCTAAAAATGTTTTATTCGTCTTTTAAATTAAGTTTGAAAGTTCACTCATTTTACCACAAACTTAAATTCTAACAAAATCAAAATCATTGTTTTGTCCAAAAAAAAAAACACTCAAGTTTACTAAACTCCATTATTAAGATCTTACACACAAACAGAGCCTATACTTACAAAAGCAAAAAGTAGTAGAAGCAATTAGGGGTGGAATGTTGCAGTAGAGCCTAAATTTGACGACAATTAATTGTCTATGTACGCTCTTCTCAAATATTTTTTTTATTTACTAAAATTCGAATATTATCATTTGATAACAAGAAGTTCCAACTATTTGTCCTGGAACCTTGAAGAAAATGCTAAGAAATAATATTAACAAATGATTCTGACGCTATGAGATTTTTGCAAAAAAAAAAAAAAAAAAAAAAACTAAAACAAATAAAATAGAATCATACCAAAAATATAAGGGACAGATTCAAAATTAAAGATCACTATACTATATGAAAAAGCGGTGGGGACACTTGCAAACCAAATGTTAAGAGTTAAAAGCTCTAATTTTCTATAGTATACGAAATATGAGAAGAAAGACGAATAAAACAACGTACATAAACAAAATTTGTAGTGATTTATTTCTAAGAGTAAATTGTGGGAACAAGTTTTATTTATTTATCTTTTTAAAGATCCTTAACCTCCAAATTTGAAAAATTCTCAGTTTGAGTAAATCTTAATTTGAAAAATTCACAGTGGAGATTGCCGCGACCAGCAACGATCATGGTGGCGGCGGAGTTTGCAAAGTCAAGATGCGGTGGTAGTGGAGATAGCAGAGAGGGAGAGGGAGGGAGGGAAATGAAAGACGCAACTTCACGGGAGAGAACATAAGATATAAAGAAAAGAGAGAAAATTAAGGAGAGAAGAGATAGATCATCAAATTTGAAAAAATGAAAGAGAAAGAAGTAAAGAAGGGAGAGAGAAAACGAGAGTAGGAAATATGTGACATCTAAGATTTGAGGGTAAATTTGTCTTTTTAAAATGTCTAGTCGAATTAAAAAGTGATCAATAATAAAAATCCGAACCAACAATTAGTGGGACAAAATCCTAAACTTTATTTGATTGCATGTATAACCTGACAGTAATATCGAACCTGACTCTACCTAAAGGTATAGAGTTCGAAATCCCCCATCCCCAATTCAGAAAGAAAAAAAAAAAAAAAAAGCTTTTTCTAATTTTTTTTATGGAATAATTGTTATTTAAGGAAGTGATATTATTACGTCATTATTTTTATTTTTGTATTTTTTGATAAATAAAAAAATAATATGACAAACTAATATATATGAATTAATCATTCAAAATAACATATTTCAAAATAATTTTGATATTTAAAAATCTAAGGTGGACAACAAAAAAATGTGGTATTTCATAATTCAGTAAAATACCAATGAGTGTTCTACCATAATATGAAGAGTTTTCTACTAGAATACGAAGAGTACTCTCTTCCACGACAGGAGATTGGCGCCGGCTCTCAGTGATTATGTAACTAAACATATTTTGGTAGAATATTCAAAGGTATATATAATGGTAGAATACTCAAAGATATCCAAAATACCTTTTTGATTTGTCGTGGAATTTTTAGAAAGACATATTAAATTGATTATTAACTTATCTTATAAGCGTATAAAAATCCTAAAACCATTATAAATGCGGTAATGTTTAAAGATTTGCTCTTTTTGAAGCATTTCTCAAAATCATCCTATTTTTAAAGTAAGATTGATATTTTAATTACCTTAACAACATAAGCTTATTACGTTATCATCTGTTCTCCATTCAGACAAACCAAGCTAATTGAAGGCTTGCAAATATGCTAACAAGTAGGTTGGAAGGGAGCCCTCTTCTCTAGAATAAAGCCTGAGTTTCAAGTCGCTCTCACTGCGTTGATCAAGATATAGGGCAAAAATATATTGCATGTACCATGTGGAACTATCGTGGCTCCGGAGTTGTCTAAGCTAGCACTCAAACCTCTTCTTCTATTACTTATTATTTTTCAGAGAAAAAAAGCTAACTGAATGCTCATGGAGTTCCACTTGGATGAATCTAATTGCGCATTTTATCCTTTTAAAAACCCTTTGTCTTGAAGTGGGTAACAAAGAATTTTGAATATAAGCGACAGTACTCGTAATTTAATATGTTAGAAGGGAAATAAGAAAAGGGAAAAGGAAAAACGAAGAAAATAATTATTAATAAGATATTTGAGATTAGTTAGGCCCTAATCATAGATTGTAAGAAGTCCCTCTTACGTAATTATGTTGTTGCGAAGTCGTTGTTTCAAAGTTTAAAGGATTAAAATTTGACTACATGTTAAGTCATGTAATCAAGAAGTTGGATTCTTTGAATGTTGGCATCACCTTAAATCTTTTGCTTTAAAGTTACTTTTTGATGTGGATTTAATTAATTGAATATTTTTATATATGCATATGTACATATATCTATATATATTTTTTCGTTTCCTCTTCCAAGTGGAATACCATTATGTACAACCAAGAGATACCTCATATATGCTTTTTACTATAAAGTTTTCAAGTAAATTATGAAATATGCACTTTCGTGTGTTTGCAAGTATAGACTAGTGGTAATTTCACATCTGACTTTATCATAAGATATAAGTTCGAATTTCTCATATCAATTTATTAAAAAATAAAGTTTTAACAAAATTTTCACACTTCTACTAGATACAACCCTAAATTTGACCGTTAGGTCACGAATGATTTTGTTTTCTTTAGTTTTTTAGACAACGACGACGAAAAAAAAAAACTTAGATTCTAAAATTAGAAGTTGAATGTGAGTAACGTCCAATTTGTACAATCTTTGACATAAAACTGGATAAGTTCGCTAGAAATGTTAAATATAAATATGTATATATAGAAATAATAATAATAATAAATAAACACACACACACATCTTTACCGTGGATGCAAATTAATAAACTATTATGTTTTCTTGACACAGAAGAAGTCTAGCTAGCAGATTCTCAAACCCTATAGACGTTTCCCAAATTTGAAAAGTTGATTTCACTTTATCAATAATTTTGACATTATAAACCAACAAATCGTTGCTTCAATTTTTTTTTCTCCAATTTAATTGTTTAAAGAATATAAATGGCAATCTTTAGTGTGATTTCGCTTTCTAAATGATTCTCAACTATAAGCACTAATGTTGCAATATGTAAGGCCAAAATATTAACAAAACAATATTTTTTCCTTGTGTATGATCAAAAGATTACAAATTGGTAACTGTTCTGGAAATATTTTTATTATAAACAATAATATTTAGAAATCGAGAAGATGAACCCTAATTTGAATGCTGTCCCCCTATCCGATTCCTTTTTCTGGTTTGTAGCACAAAATTTCACGTGCATTATGAGATATATATATAAATATATATAATACTTTTATATATTTTTAATCTTATCCACAATTTATTGAAATTAATTAGAAGCAACTAATTATTGGTGAAGAAATTCAATTAAAAAAAAAAGGAACTTGGTGCCAAAAGGAATAAGAAAACAGACGTGCAACCAACAAATCTTAAGAATTTTGTTCTTATTTTTTGTCTTTTGTTCTCCTTTTAATAGAAACTTATTTCAACTTAATTTGAATTTCGTAGTCAATTATTCTACGGAGGAATTGATATGAAGCCTTCTTTTTTTAAGAAATAAAAAAATTAAAAGGGACAACCATATAAGCAGCCATAAGAGACACATGTCTCCTCCGGATACCCAATTTTCTTGTTACCCAATAGGAGTCTGCCAGTTTTTATTTCTATTACTATTAACATAAGATGGGGCAATAGAATTCAAGACTTCAACTTTAAAAAAAGACGTGGCTAAGCATTCCATCAACTCTGCAAAATATATATATATATATATATATATTTACATATGTATATTTCAAACAAATATATTTATCAAACATATATATATATATAATATCAAAAAAATATACATCTATAACTATATATAAAGAACTCAGAATAGCGATGTGCCCACGTTCAAGGATTAGAAAATTAAAAGAAAAGATTTATTAGTAATTAGGGAATATTATGAATGCATTCTATATAAATACAAGTTTCAGTATATAAAATCAATAATTATCAATATAATCTGAACATCTATAATCAAGAGATTTCTTAAATTATAAAAATAAATATAATTTTTACCTATAAGAATAATTATCATTAAAAAATTAACTCTTCTTGATAAAATAAAAAATTAACTCTTCTTGGTTCTTAATATCTATAACCCCATTGGTGTCCAGGGCCCTCATGATCCAATTTAATTGTTTACATCTGACTAGTGTTAATGTTTTTACCTAGACTACCCGCATTTACAACTGTAAACATATTAGTTAGTGTTTAAGTGAAAAAAAAAAAAAATCTAATAATTGTAGAACTGCATCAAATACTTGTAGATCATTTGCGAATTCAAGAATTAAGCCAACACGAATTTAAGGATCAACTAGCACGATATAAATGCATATTTTAACAGTAATTTCAGTTAGACTCTATTATAAGGTGCAGACTTTGAATCCTCCGCTTCAATTCTTAAAAAAAAAAAAAAAAAAAAAAAAAAAAAAAAAGAAGCTAGAACTACATTAATAGTCGTGTCATATAAGACTCAAAAAAATATGCATAAATGAATTAAAGAATCACATAAAATAGAAAATAAAAAAATAATAATAATTGTACTAGTTGACAAGAGAACAGTAGGAATTAGGTTTGCGTGCCAAGGGAGCCAATTTTCTCACGAAATTAATGTCGTTGCATTTTGATAATCTATATTTAAGCTTCGAGATTAGAAAGAGAAAAGGAATCTTTTGTTTAGAAGCATGCTAATTATATCGAGCAAGAGGACAAATGTGGACGTATAACGATAATTTTTGCTTCAAGATTGTTATAGATTGTTGTCATATATATCTACTCTTGTTTATTGAATAGCATATTGAAAGTACTGACATCAATATTAATTAACGTTGGAGCGCTCTTACCCCAACGTATTAATGACCACTTGTCCTAAATTTGAATTTGGAATACTACAAAAACATGTGCGCTTCCCATAAAAATTAAAAGATAGAGAGAGAGAGAAACGACATTATTGGGCCGTCAAGCATTCTTCCTAAACTAAAATCAAAACTAGAACCAAATGTTATTTAAAAAAAAAAAAAAAAAAAAAAAAAAAAACAGGAAAATTGGAACCAATATTCTTGAACGGCTAATAGCTATATGATAGAACAGAAAGAACAAAGTAAGGGGCGGCAGAATAATTAGTAGTTTGCATGGAAGCCACTCTTGACTTTGACATATGAAAATTCAGAGGAGAGTTTTCAAGTAAATTGTAAAATAAAATTGTTGAGGAAATGTTCATGAAAGTATGTGAACATATAATGTGAAAATTTGAGGGAATTATATATTTCTAAACACAAGAAAGAGAATTTTGTATGTGTGTAATTGAAAATAACTTACAGAAATTTCATACTTGATTCAATCATAATATACACAGTTAATCACACCCTCCAAGTTAAAAAAAAAAAAAAATGACCTGACTACTAACTTAGAGAGGAGAATTAGAGGGGCGAAGAAGGCCATTTGAAGCATTTAAAGTATTATATTCTCCTCAAATTTGTAGACAGTTAAGAGTGAAATATATTAATAAAGAAAAACTTTATATGAATATTTATTCCTTGATCTAATATGACATAAGTGGTCCTCATACTGATTGTGGTTTTAAAAGTGGTACAAAAGTTTAAGAGACTGTAAGTTATATATTTTATCAAAATTTCAAAGCTATAGAGATGAGCTTTGTATGGAAGTCTATATATGGATATTAAATAACGCACTATCTTTTTAGGGATAATTTCCGGCCGACACTTTTGGCTACACTTTCGTAGAGGTTGGTGATCACGATCAACTGGTCCTAATTATAATTTTCTTCGATAGTCACATACATGAACCAGAGACACATTAGTCATATATTTAAACAGGAGTTCTTTTTTTTTTTTAATAATTTATTTATTTATTTATTTATTTTGAGGAAGCAGTATTTCAAAGCATGTAAACACACTACAAATACCAATCCACACACACAACCTTTCTATCGGAGACACAGATTGAACCTTTTTGGAAACATCGCTGTACCTTCTCGAGACTTCTTAATTAGTTCTCTTTCAGATAATCTTTCATGTATAGCTATGACTTTCTAGCTTTAAAGGTAAGAACTAGAAAACCCAAGATGGAGACTCAAAAGGATCTAAACCCTAATAGATATCTATAAGGATTCATTTATAGAATTGGAATTTAATTGGGGTTTAGAAACTTCCCATATTTCCTTGTGCATTAAAATCACCCAACTCCATGTGTAATTAAGGAGTTGGTACACAAGTTAAAACTCTTCAATCACAGTCTAACAATTGGATAATTATCACGATTTGATTTTCCAAAAAAAAAAAAAAAGATTTATATTTATCTTAATTATTATCGAATAAATATCATTTTATACATATCATAATTATTTATTTCGACAATTAAAATAACTAATCATTGCAAAGTATTTATCTAAATTTTATGTGCAACTGATTTTCATATTATCACACAAAATAAGCGTCATAAATAATATTTAACAGTGTTGTACGGAATTGCATCATCTATGTCCCATACCACCATCAGTTGGCGCCAACCTATATTAGGCAATTTTCGTACAGTCCAAGAGACTTAAAAATGTCCATGAATTACTCTATTAATGCATCTTAGAGAATTATGAAGCTAATAAGAAGACCAAATGGACCTTCACAATTTAAGCTCTTGTAATTGTTATTTAATTTAGTCAATCTCTAATTTAAACTAGGCTATCTTATACGGATACCTTCTAAACTTCTTAAATTTAACAATTTTGTCCGTTAATTATTTGTTTCTTTAGTATTCACCCCTAAAACATAATTTTTGTCATAATCAGTCCCTTTTGCTCATTTTCGTTAAAATTTGGACAGTTTTTTACACATGACTTGCATATGATAGCCCAAAGAAGGCATTGCTAATCTTTTTTATTTAATTTTAGTATAATTTCATTTGAAAACTTGACGTAATTTGATTATAACTCAAAACTTAAACTTGAACTAAAAAAAAATTATTTTGGAATTAAGTAAAAATGACCTTCATCTATGTAACATCCCCATAAAATTATGAAGCTAATGAGGAGACTAAATGGATTTTCTCAATTTAAGGTCTGATAATTATTATTTAATTTTGTTTATCTCTTAATTGAAGTTAGGTTATTTTGTATGGACATGTCCTTAACTTCTCGAATTCGACAATTTAGTCCATTAACTTTTTTTGGCAATCAACTCTTAAATTATAACTTTTTTTTTAGAGATGTTCATGTATCAGATTGCACATATTAGGCTTCAATCCATCCAATTTATTACCAATCTATTAGAGCCAGCTGTTCATAAAAATTGGATTTTGTGGATTCAATCCATGACCTTTTAAAATTAAAATGAACATACTAAAGTAAAAAAATAATTTAACAAGCAAATTTGTCTCAACATGATCACATTCAAGTCTTCAATAGTAAACCAAATTATGAAATTACAATCTATTCCTCCTAACAAACCTCAATGATTAAATTAAAAATCAAGTGTTCATTACTCATCAACATCACTTTATATAATTTTACATTTATATGTATAATTATAGGTATGGTTTGGATTTACATGCCAATATTATAAATTTGCAGGAAATACTCAATCTGCAATCTAATTTGTAATATTAGGATAAAAAAAGCCTAATATTAATCAATTTGTTAATCCCCTAATTCAATCCAATCCAATTTGTTGGATTGGATTCAATGGATTCACAAATTTAATCAACGCCCATTATAAATTCAGAGTTCCCACTCAAGAAATGGTTTTTAGCGTATTTCATTGTTGTTGCTAGTCCTGATTTAAGAAAATTTAGTGTGTGTTGTGGTGAATTGATAATAACTATAAGGGTATGATTTATATATCAGGTGTAATAGCTAAGAGTAATATTAGAGATATCAACTAAAATTAGAGACGTAATTACTCAATAACTAGGGGGCTTAAACCTTCCCTCAACTTTCTTTTTTCAAAAATACTGTACCAATTTTGAAGAAAATTTCATAATAGCCGTGCCCCCCCCCCCCCCAACAAAACCCCAACTAATGATAACTCTATAAAATAGAGTTATTTTTTCTATTTTTGTACATGTAAATTGACTATATTCTTTTTTAGGTTAATTTAGTTTAATTTTGCATAATTTTAATTTAGATATTTTATTTTGATTTTGTGTAATTTTATTTAATTTTGTTTAATTAGTTTAATATTAACTTCAATATATTGTTATTAATTTACCCCTCTAATTAATTAATTTTCTCATTTGTGTATGATAATTAGGTGAGAATGGGCAAAGTGAGAATTTGGACTCAAACTGGAGGCAGAACAGTCATTAAAATGCCTTTAAACGGGACAAAAATTTGAAATTAAGCCGGGCTCATCCAGAGACTAACAGGTGTCCCATTACTAAAAGAAGCCGGATCTCCTGTAACACGTTCCACCATACTAGTGTGCACCAGCGGGCTTTAAGCTCGCAGCAGCCACATGTTGTCTGAAAAGAAGGGGGGGGGGGGGGGGGGGGGGTGGGGCGCGCTGGACCCATCACCAAGAGAAAGAAAAGCGAAAAGTAAGGAAGAGAGGTCTTGGGGGGAGGCGTGGAACAGAGGCCAAAAACCGAGAAGAAGAAAGAAGAGAAGAAAAAGAAAAAGAAAAAGAAAAAAAAAATGAAAAATAGAAAAAAGCCAACATTTGGAAATCTATGATAATATATTATTTACAAGTTGACCTTGATATTAATGCCAATAACTCTAGCACTGCCAAGACCCAAACTGTAAATTAGAAAACAAATCTTCCAAAAACTGATTTTAATTATGTGCAAGCTGTTAAATTAAAATTTTCAATCCACTTCTGGCTAATATTTTCGTTCAATCGTTCTAATTTTTTTTCAAAAGGGGAATATTGTATTCAACTAAACCAAACAAACAAACACCAGTGTAAAGAATTAACCTCTTCAAACACGAGACCCTTAACTCAGTGTTTGATAAAACCCAAGGAGCATTAAGGACGTACACCGAGATCCGACAACGAAAAGTTCTTCAGAACACCAATAGTCATGCACAAATTTGTAATCCCCACAATCTATTAAGAGTCAACAACTTATTTACACTAAGGTCAACAATTACACCTAAAGCAAAGAAAAAAAAATATGGTGGTATACTGACATTGACACCACCGAGAAACAACTCAAACGAATTAGATACATGAACAAAATCGGAAGATTGAGAAATCACCTCTATTATTACAAAATAAAACCGGAATACACCAACAATAAACGACACATACATGACTGAAATTATAACATCGTCTTATTAAAATTATAAACAACCATTGAAAGGAGATCCAACTCCAACATCCCGAAGAAGTAGCACCGTAATGGAACGGAGCCACCACCAGTAACGCACTACCACGTCAACACGGAAGAGTCACTCTCCTTCACCGGCCCAAATGAGGCAAGCAGCCCTCCTACTGCACCGTCAATTTATTCTAATTTAGAAATATTGTTCATGGCAAAATAATAAGAAGTTTTATGTCTATTGAATTTTTTTCTTTTTGGGGTAGTTTTATTTTATCATTTTTTAATGTTAAGGAAGAGACATGAAATACGCACCGCATTTGCAGCCATATATAACTCCCAGATCACAAGGGAAGTTTTTCATATTATTTCTTTTACGGATTATGTAGGGAAGGCCATATTGTTTGGTTAGTGGATCACAATTATAACAAGAATAACTTGACGGAAGATATGGATATAGCATGTGATTATATTCTATCTATTGGAATCGACGTTTGAACATAACTTCACCAAAATGTTGTTTTACTCAAAGAGAAAGAAAGAATTGGAAAAAATAAAATATTTTTGTGTAGATCTCAAGCCATCTGGCTTCTAATGATTTGACCAGCCCTGGATGAGGGGGAAAAAAAATATGCATATAATAATCTGCTAATTATAATATTAAAAGGAATATAAATAAAATGAGGAGGTACTAGAAGGTACGTGAAGTATTTGATCAAGTGAAACAAATTTCATAAAGTTTGAATATTTGATCCAATCATAATTGACTAAGGTGTCATTATCGTAGCCATGCTTCCTCTACTTTTATTATTATTTTTTTTAAAAAAGTAATTTTGATTTATCAATTTTTCTAACAAAGTATCTTTTTCCAATCCATTTTCAAATAAGTAAAGACTTGGCACTTATAGGCCGCATACAGCCTATGCTTAGCTAATTAAAACATATTGTTTTCTTATAAAAGTATTGGTTTTTTTCCTTCTACATCACTTTTACGAAATCAACTAAATTATAAAGAAGGAGCTGTTATTCCTTTCAAATTATATATAAAAGGGGAGCTTTCTATAGAATTTTTGAGTTTAACGATTAGAACCTTTGTGAAGCATCTTAGCATATCGTACTCGTAATGTTGGTACAAATTATTATATATGTGGAGTGTACAGTCTTTTTTTTTTTTTCAATTATTATTATTTTTTTTTTTTTTGGAACTTGGGGTGTGTAGAGTATTGATCACAACGCATTTCCTTGAAATATTTTTTTTCTTTTTGTTAGAAAAGAAATAAATATACATCTGGACAGCAATTGGGGATCAGGAAGAGTGTCAACGTTTTTTTTTTTTTTTTTTTTTTTGGATTTTTTTGTTCTCTTTTGTCTCCCTATAATAATATCATGTCAAAATATCGTATAAATCATGTCATATATTACATAATTACAAATTTTAATTTGTATGACATGATATCACCATGAAGCCCTTCCTCAGCTGGTTTTGGCTTTCCCCTTGTCTAGGTTGGAGCTATGAAGCATAGACTGACACGAAAGTGGAGAGAAATAAAAGGCATGTTGACCAAATCCATATTACTCCCTTACGATTTCTTTTTTTCAAACAACGATGAACAACCAATGACGAGTAATGATACCACTTGTGAAGATATATTCAATAGCGTCACCGTTAAGTAAGTGGACATGTATACAATTTCAGCCAATCAAAATGCCCAAATTGATCCAATATTTTCTTTATTTTCTTTCATTATTATGATTAGCATTTTGCCGCCACTATCGCGATTCGGGGCACTAAAGAAATATACTGATCCAAAAAGAGGGGAAACCTTGTGGATTTTTCATGGGTGTTTTTCCACCATTTTAGCTTTCAAATCCAACATTTTGTTTTATTTTTTGTTTGGTTTTTTGTTTTTGTTTTTGTTTCTTTTCAGGCAAAATCATGAAGTGTGCCGTGCTCTATAAAATGACATTTATGAAGTCGACCAATATAAATATTTCTTGTGGATGGATTATAACGGAAAAAAAGGCAATATTTTACTTTATTTATTATAAAGAAAAAAAAAGGACCCTAATAGATATTAATTGTATGGTATATGAAAAACAATTATAATAATAATAAATTTGTCAATAAGATAAAATTCATAACGAAATATTATACTTGATTTATTATAAAGAAAAAAAAAGGACCCTAAGATATTAGTTGTATGGTATATGAAAAACAATCATAATAATAATTAATTTGTCATTAAGATAAAATTCACAATGATATATAAAAATAAATAAATTTATCTTGTACAGAAAAAATAAATACTTTAAAACTTAAAAAAAGACATCATAATGATATAGTAATTATCATAAATAAATAAAAAAAAACATGATATATAGTAATCAAAAAGAGCAAAATATATATATATATATATATATCACATTTAACAAAGTATCATAATCATATGGTAATTATCATAAAGAAATAAAGAATTTTATATGATATTTAAACTTTAAAAATTAACTTTTAAAACAATTCCAATAATAAATAAAATAAATTATCTTAATAACATTACAATTATTATAAAGAGCCTAAATTATATTTAAGAAATAAGTTTATTAAAAACTTAAATCTTACTAACAAGTAATCACTATAATAAATAACTAATCATTAAGATAAAGATACAACAATGATGAATAAATAAGGAAAAAAAATATGAATCATGATAAGGTTGTTTTTATAAAAATGGATATTTATGTAATATTATTAATAAATATAAATATTTTAAAACAAGGTCTAAAATATAAATTTTTTTATGTAATTATTTAATCACAATGTTTCCTAGAATTGTTCTAATCTTTAAGCCAACTCCCAAAGTAGGGGACCATCGAGGCTAGCTTTGAACCACAATATGGCCTGGAACCTCCTCCCTATACAAACTTCACCACTCCAAAATTCCAGCTTCCGCCAACTCTACAACCACCTCAGGGGAGAGAGCTTGGCCACCATGAATTCAAGCATTTCTATCCATCCAAACTATGCTCTCTTGATACGTTCCCCAGGCCCCTCCCCAATCCATCTCATATAAGATTCCCATTTTTCTCTCTCTTGACATTTTTTAGTTTTTTTAATCATAGAATTATGTGATTGGATATGAAAAAAAATATATCATACTATTAAGACATGAATTTTAATTTAGTCTTTATTAAGTTGCATTAAATTGTCATATTATTTATAATATGAGGTTGTTACATTAGTCCCTAAATTTTTGAGTTTGTTCACGTTTAGTCCCTATTTTCTTTAGTAGCTTGAATGACCCATAAACTTTTAAAATATTGCTACATTAGTCATTTTCGTTAATTTTTCGACGGAATCTGTCAGTAATTTAGTTAAAAAGTGATACTCACTAACATATTTTGTCCAAAAATTATTGGAAAGAACTACTATAGTGACTTTTTGTAATAGTTAAGGCCAAACTACGAAAGAAAAAAGAACATGGATCAAAATTGTACAAACTTTAAATTCTAGTGACCAACCTAGTAATTTATCATGTAATCTAATATGATTTGATAAAATCTAACAATTCAAGACCACATATATACTTGTCAATATCTTTTCACACTAGTACAAAATATGGATACCACGACGGTTTTTAACCGTCGTGGTAATATTTTCACGACGGTTTTCTAACCGTCGTGGAATCCAGAGTCGTGGAATCTTTTCAGATTCCACGACGGTTTTTTACCCGTCGTGGAATAGGCAAAAAATATGACTTGCCTAAATGTGGACATTTAAGAACATACCACGACGGTTCTACGTAAAAAACCGTCGTGATAGGCGGACCTACCACGACGGTTTTTTAGGTCTACCTATCACAACGGTTTTTTTTTGAAAAAACCGTCGTGGTAGGGTCCATCGAAAAAAAATAATTTTGAATTGATTTCATTTCTCACGGGTGGCAAATCCGGAAAATTTAAACTCACAAAATCAACATTTTTTTCTGGAAAATTCCCAAATCCGTGTCTTACCCAATCAATTTTAAAGCAATCTAAATCATAACGACAATCAACAATCACCGAAAGGACGGATTTTGGACAATTTTCTACAGAAAATTCCCAAATCAACAATCAACCAAATCAACATTTTGGAAAGAACATTGTGGATTTTGACATTTTGGACGGAAATTTCACAAATCCGTGCCTTACCCGAGCAAGATACATTTTAACTTACTGGATTGTCGAGCGTGGGTACGGGCGGAGTGGTAGAGAATGTAGGGGATGGAGGAATGGCGGCGAGAGGGAGAGGGAAAAAGACTCGGAATTAGAGAGAGAGGGAGGAATGGCGGCTAGAGAGAGAGGGAAAAAGGCTCGGGGTTAGAGAGAGAGAGGGGAATGGCGGCGAGAATGTAGAGAATGAACGGAGAGTGATAAATGGAGGGAGGATATGGGCGGCTTTGGGTTTGGAGTTAGAGTTTGTATTAGAGAGTGAAAAAGGCTCGGAGTGTAATGGGGTGAGAAAGAGGGTATTTTTTTGGGTTTTAATATACGCTCCAAAAAGTTGAACAACTTCAAAAATTTTCAAAATTCCCGCATTCATACCTACCACGACGGTTTTTTCCAAAAACTGTCGTGGTAGGTTGAAAATTTTAAAAAAAAAATTTTGACCTACCACGACGGTTTTTTCAAAAAACCGTCGTGGTAGGTCACTACCACGACAGTTTTTCCGAAAAAACCGTCGTGGTAGGTGAAAATTTTTTTTTTGACCTACCACCACGGTTTTTTGGAAAAACCGTCGTGGTAGATCTACCACCACAGTTTTTTGAAAAAACTGTCGTGGTAGGTGAAAAAAATTTTTTTTGACCTACCACCACGGTAGGTGAAAAAACCGTCGTGGTAGGTCAATTTTTTTTTTTTTTCGAAAAATTTTTTTTTTTGAGAAAAAAAAAATTTGAGAAACCGTCGTGGAATCGTGCTTTTCCACGACGGTTTTAAAAGACCGTCGTGGAAGCAAGCCTTTCCACAACAATTTTCGTAAAAATTTTTCCGCTCCGTGTTTTTGCGAATTTTACACGACGTTTTTTTAAAAAACGGTCGTCGATGTACCGTCGTGGAATCCCATATTTGTAGTAGTGTCACATCCTAACACGATAATGATAACAATAATGAGAGATGATAATTTGTATCATATATCCGATCATGATTTAATTAATTCAAAAGTAATCGCTTGTTAATGTTTAATTATTTTTTTCTTTTTTAAAAGAGTAATTAGTCTAGATAGTCCATGAATTCTTTAAAAGGTGACGGTTTGATTCCTTCTTTTTTTTGGCCGAGATGACCCTAAACTCTTATTTTTTGACCGTTATGGTCCTTTCAGTTAAAATCCATTAATTTCTAACAGAATAAAAGGGTATTTTAATAATTTAATGATAATTAATTTTAATTTTAATTTTTTAAAAAATAAATATCTCTTTCTCTCGAAACCAAAGCCCATATCTGGGGGGCCAAATCAAAACCAGGGGTGGGGCAAGCTCAACATCGCGGGGGGGGGGGGGGGAACCAAGATCGGAGTGCTTGGGTAGTGGTGGGGGTGGGACCTAGTTCAGTGTCTGGTTTTGAGTCGAGCTCGGCTCGAAGATGATGGGGGGAGGGGGGGGGGTGGCTCTCGCGACTAGGCAGAATGGGGGCAACTCCAATTTGGGTTCCTTTTTTTTTGGGGGGGGGGGGGGGGGGGGGGAGCGTGACTAAGCGAGGGGGGGTGGGGGGCAAACCGAGGGAGGGATGGGGGGGGGAGGACCCAGTAGCATGGTGGGGGCGCGAACAGCGGTGGGAGAGGGGCAGCGAAATCTGAGAGAGGGAGTGGCCGGGGGGGGGGGGGGGGGGGGGGGTGGGCAACTCAGTAGGGGGTTGGGTGGGGGGCCAGACCCAAAGAGAGAGAGAAGAGGGGGGATGGGCAAAACAGAGAGAGACGGGCGGGGGGAGGTAGAGAGGGGAGGGTATTTTAGTTATTTTATTTATAAAAATTAATTATTTCAGTAAGATTCTAGTAAAAATTTAACGGATTTTAACGGAAAGGGCCATAACAGACAAAAAGTAAGAGTTGAGGGTCATCTCGGCTTAAAAAAAAAAAAAAAAAAAAAGGAACAAAAATCAAATTGTCACATTTGCAAGAGTTCATGGACTATTTAGGTCAATTACTCTTTTTTGAAAATAGGGGTAAGGGAAATTAAACTCTTCACCTCTTGATAGGGTCAACTGTTAAATTACCACTACAATATATTTGCAATCACTTTTTTACTTTGACAAATGCTTAGTGCTTGTTTTCCTTGACTAAAAAATTAGGAGGGTAAGAATATTGACGACATATTTTTAGCAGTCACTAAGTCACATAAAATTACTAAAATGTTTTCCTAAGGATATGCTTAATCTGCTTCTTCAGTTAACATTTGCTTAATTCTTGTTGACGCTTCTAGCTTCTTTTTATTTTGAAAAAAAAAAAAAATTGCTTGGACTTCCTAGCATTGTGTAATAATCATTACAAAATAAATATAATGGTTTGCCTCGTCAACTAAGTAAGATTTTATAATTAGACGATTTTTTTTTCCCGAAGCTTTTAGAAGTGTTAAACTAACACGAATAATATATTTCAAATCGCAAAAACTCTTATCACACATTAATTATTTGTTGAAAGTGGCAAACAAAGGTGTCACTTTTTGAAGCACAATCAGTGCTTCTTTGGATAATTGGTGTTTCTTTCTTTGTTTCTCTTTATTTTAGTAAGTGGTGTTAGACGTAACTTAGTTTTCATTCAACCATAAAGCCAACACACCTTAGACTAATAAGTATATAAATATAAATTATCAAAAGGTTCGACAATTATAATTTTTTTTAATAATTATTTATAAAACTAGTTGATTTTACTTGTAATTTCATATAATATAATATGTAACATGATACTTTATTTAATAATTATTAGTGTAAAAAACAAGTATCATTGAAAAAAGTTACAATAAAATTAACTACAAAAAGTTAAAATGAAATTAGGTAGTTGTGATAATAACACAATAAAAAGCTACAAGTCCGGCAACCAGATAAAAAAATGTCTATATACTATGTTATTGTTAATCTTCTTTTTCTTTTACTCTCAGTGTAACTTACAATTTAAACATGTATTTGAATGTCAGTTGAGCATACACTAATTAAACATACCAACGAGCACACTGATGGTGATTGTAGGTATGGTCTATCAAATTTTTTCACTCTAGATTGAAAAAAAACAAAAACAAAAAACAAAACAAAACAAAACAAAACAAAACAAACAAAAAGTAATGACAGAGTCAAGAATTGTTTTTGAGTAGGAATGCCATGAAAAGAAACTAGAGATAGTAAATTTCAATTTTTAAATATATTTTAAAAAAAATCTGAAAGATAAAATCAAAATTTTGAAGGGGGATTTGCAAGAATGTCCTAAATTTGACATCTCGTTATAATTTTGTCATTCATAAAAGTAAAATTGATAATTTTGTCATTTTATAATAATTAATTAATTAATTAAATGAAAAAAATAGTAAATAGAAAAAAATACCCATATCTCTCTTTTTTATTTATAGGAATTTTTTAAATATCTCCAACTCCGTTCATTGGCTGGTTGCCAGTCTGTCTTCGGTCGCCAGTCGGTCTCTGGTCATCAGAATTTTTTTTTTCATATTTCAATAAAGATGACTGGATGTATCTTGCTCCGCCACCAGTCACCGGAAATTTATTTATTTATTTTTTTCATATTTCAACAAAAGATGACTGGAGTCGGATCCGGTCATCGGCGTTGATGTTGGTCATCGGAGAGATTCTATTAGAATCCAAAATGGATTCTGACAGAATATATATATATATATTTTATTTCAACAAAGATGGCCGGACGTATACAGCTCCAATAGTCGAGAGAATCTGTTATAATCCAAAATGGATTCTACCAGAATCCGAGAAGGCAAAATGGATTCTGATAAAATGCAAAACAAGCAAAACGGACTATGATAGAATGCAAAATGACCGATTTTAATAGAATGCAAACAGATTCTCATAAATTTTTTTTTTGCACATCCGGTTGAAGTATAAAATTGTTAACGTTCTTTTTTTCACCCTACAATACCAACATATTTTCCCGGAAAACAAACGGAAGCAAGAAAACCAACAAACAAATCACCATAAAACAAACTAAACCAACAAAAATAAATTTTCTCGGCAAAAAAACCATCGAAAATAAGCAAATCATTTACAAAATAATAATAATAATAATAATAACACTACTTCCATTGGATTCTATCGAAATGTTCAAGTACTTTTCTGAAGTTCACAACACTAAAATTATTAAATTCATTGTGCATGTTGTTACACTTGATTTTGTATCAAAGAGATGGTCTGCACTTAGTTGACGTCTTGATTTGATTGTGACCAATGATCCCAATGGAATCCTTCAAAAACTAGGATCCTCTTTCTTTTTAAATCTCTCTGACTTTATGTATTAATATATATAATATACATCACTGAATAGAGAACAAAGTTCGTCGAATTAAGCAAGCAAAGTGAAAAAAAATATAAATTTATATCAATTTTCAAAGCAGAAACTTCAAAATACTTTTATCTGTACATAAGTTTTACATTCTATTAGAATCCGTTTTGCATTTTATCAGAATCCATTTTGCCTTCTCGGATTCTGATACAAGATGATACCATTTTGGATTCTGATAGAATTCATTTTGCATTCTATCAGTGACTGGCCGGTGACCAGTGACCTATCAGTGGCTGACGATCGGTGACCGGACACAGGCCGGCGACTAAAGACCGGCCGGCCAACAAAGTTAGAGATATATGAAAACTATTCTAATAATTAAAAAGAGAAGAAAATAAAGAGATAAGGGTATTTTTATCTATTTACTATTTTTTATTTAATTATTTAATTAAATATTTATGAAACGATAAAATTATCAACTTTACTCTTATAGAGGGCAAAATTATAAGGAGGTGCCAAATTTATGGCTATTTCCCTAATTTTCTCAATTTTTTAAAAGATGATACAAGTGGCTTCACCACTGTAGTTAAGCATTAACTTTTAATATTAAATTAGAGATACCCAGAACTCACTGTTACCGACAATTTTATGATAAAGTAGGAACATATATATATATATAGAATTACACACAAAGTCTCTTATCCAATACCGTATGGTATCTAACATGTGAACTTCAGTTGCTCTGAATGTGAGCTTCAATTACTAAAATGTGAATTCATGCAGAAGAAAATCTAACTAAAGTGAATGGAAATTTCCCTCATCTTAGATTTTCTTCTACATGAATTCACATTCTCAATTACTGAAGTACACATTCTCAGTAATTGAAGTTTATATTTTCCGGATATTACCCGGTACCGAACAGGAGACCAAATTATATATATATATATATATATATATATATCTTACTGCTTACAAGTTACAACCCATCGGTTTACATTACAAGAAACAATGCATACAACTTCTACAAAATTTAACGGATGAGAATCATATATACTACTGGTAGGATAAGTGGTAATATCTTTAGCAAAAGTGAAATAAAATAAAATTACTAAAAGACTCTGGCCGAAAAAGTTGTAGTATTAAAAAGACAGATAGGATTCACTGCCACTAGTATGGTGGCAAAATTAAAAATTGAAGTTTCTTACATTTGCTTAATATAATATAATATATCGTTTTTTTTTTAAATACAATTTAATTCCTTAAAAAAATACAATTTAATTTTATCTATTTTTTTTAATGATTTCTCAGTTTCGTCCTCATTAAAAATTAATTTTCTCGATTTTGGACCTCACAACTGTATATGTGCTATCCACTTTTACAATATATATCGATATATATATATATAGATACATACATACATACATATATATATATATATATATCTATAGATAACTGATCTCTAAACATAGAGAGTGATGTATGCATGGTTTTCACTTTTCACTAAATCCTGTCTATATGTGTTGAAGGTTTAGCCAGCCATTAAATAATCTTTGTCCATTTTTGTGAAATCATCTCTCACTTTTCTTTAAAAATAAATAAATGATTTCTCATAATTTCAGAAATTCTTTGTTCGGGTATGATAAAATGCTCTACCAATGTTATATTGTTTCTATTCTGGCTAGATCATTAGATTTTTACGTTGGAAACTTCATGATTTCGAGCTGGGCTCGATGATCATTGCCATGACGCCTCAAACAAGTCAGCGGGTTTAATGGTGCATATCTGCTCCTGGTTAAATCTTATGTTTTTGGTAAATTTTTAGTTGAATTGATCAAAATTGTCCTCCAAATTTTTAAATTTTAAGAAATTATTTTATATAATTTGATAAAGTATTGGAAGGTGACCTTTAAATCGGTTAGTGATGTTTTAAATTAGAGAAAGTACACCCTCATGCTCCTAATAGTACAATCCAACTATATAGACTCTGTCATCATCCAATATTCATCTCTACTTTCAAACAAGCTAAAGTGACTTGTTGATATATATTTCTATATTTGAATAGGAATTTGTCAACGATTTGAAGGCGCTTTGCAACACTATTACATTTAAGAAATAATTTATATTAGGAAGTGATTTTCCAAATCAGAAAAAGATCAACAGAGGATAAAACACGAAATACTTAAATTAATTCTTTCTCTAATGTCATCATTTTTCTCTTTCTTTGTTCCTACGAACTTAAAGTTCTTTAGATTTTCTCACCATCAGTATGTTTTTACGTAGTATGTAAAGCTGCCACGATAAACTAAAAACACTAAAAATGATTTAGGTAAATCAGCTAATCAATTATAGCCAGGTTACCTAGCAATTTTTATATTATTTTTCTGAATAAAGAAAAGGATCAGTGGTGTCCTCACATCTCTTGCTCACCATTTATTTGGAAATCTAATGGTGTTCCATATCAATTCTTTCTCTATGGTTCAGCATGTAGTTACCCATCCCGCTATAATCCATTATTCTCATAAAATACGTTGCGATTCGAAGGTGTTGAGACTTTTTTTTTTTTTTTTTTTAATAACAATATATATTGTGTAGATTTAAACTATCTAGATTTTATTAGGCATATCTTAGCTTGCTCGCGAAATGAATAATTGAAAAAAGGTGAAAAAAAAAAAACCAACAATGTACAGTAAATTTATAGTAATTAATTTCACTAAATAGAACTTTTATCCAGTGACGTTAAAGTTTTGTCTTTCTTTTTCCTCTTTAGTTAATTTTTGTAAAATGATTACAAATATAAACTAACAGTGATTTTACACCCGACTTCATCATAAGATACAGAGTTTGAATTCTTCCATCCCAATTTTTAAATTTATTTTATACGTTCTCTTAGGGCCTGTTTGGGGGAACATTTGGAGATGATGTTTTGGAAATTGAGTTAGAAATGCGTATTTGGAGGGAAAACTCTTGGAAAAGTTATGTGATATGAAAAGTAATGCAAAAATTTGAGATGTGTTTGGAAAAAAAAAAAAAAAGCAAAATAAAATGGATCATGTCTTGTTCGGCTTGTCGTTACGAGCATTTTGACATAAAAATCATCTTATTTCGATTTGAAATGAGAAAAGTCCATGACTTTTAAAGTTTGAGTTTTTTTAAAATGAAAGAGAGAGAAAATTTAATATAAAGTTAATATTTTGAAATCCAGATGATGTTTTGTCATCTGAACATGACGACCCAAACAAACCTTTAAAAAAACAATTATTTAATATCGCCCCACCGAAAATTCTTTCTAAATAATCCAGTTCAAGTTAGCTATATCACATGCACTGATGTCAGATGATGAAGACCTCTCCCTTGAAAAAGAATAATTTTAATTTTAATTTTAAATACTATTATAAATGAGCTGAAAAAAGTTCCAATACAAAGAACTAAAAAATAGCCTAAATCCCTCATTCTTAGAACTTATTTTTGATTGTGAGGCTGTCTTACAGCTGTTATAGCTTTTGCCTTTTGGTTTTTGATGACATACAAATAAAACTAATGGGAATTGTCATTTCTTCCATCACCCAAAAAAAAAAAAAAAAATTAATAATGATGTAGTTAGTATCCTCTGATTATGATTTACTTTGAATAATTACTTAATTAGGGATTCATGGGGTTTGAATCAGAATTTCTCGAAACAAATTCAATTGTTTTTTTTTTTTTTTAAAAACGGTAAATGTTTTTTTTCACTTGGATATTTCATAAAAAAAAAATTAATGTGGGATATCTCATTGTTCCGATTGAGAATATTCGACAGGGAAATCATATAGAAATAGAACTACGATGCTGAAAAATAGAGCTGCATCCATCTTCTATTTTGTTTTTGAATGTTTGACTTTTATAAACACGTCATGTGCCGTGAATATATAAATAAAAGATTGCATCTTTTTTTTTTTTTTTTTTGCTTTCGATTTTTCTCTCTGACTAAGCATATTGACGTACGGAGTGTAAACGAATTTATTTTATTTAGTGGGTTGCAAAAAAAAAAAAGTATTATATTTTCGTATATACTGGCCATATGGTTATGATAATCCAGTGCAAAAATTATAAGACAAAAATACGACAGAAGTGTTGGCCTAAGAACATAAATGATCAGCAATATAAATGATAGGAAATTTCCATTTAGGAAAAAAAAAAAAAAAAAGAAGCAATTTGGTTCAACAGAGAAGATCTGATCAAACAATTTTTTCTTTTTAAAAAAATCTGATTTAAGAATAATATAGATTTAAATATGCACATGAGTAGCTTTTAATGAAGCAGTATTATAAAATTAATATTTCTCTGATTTTCATGTGCCCAAGTTGTAGAGATAATTATTATAGGCTCCGCATATATAAACCATAATTAATTAACTAATCATTATTGATCACCTCTTAATTACTGAACTACTTTTTTATTCACCGCCAGCTCATCCCTCCACACGTTTTACACAGTCACACACACACACACACACACACACACACATAATATGTACATATTCACACATTTACACATTTATATATATAACGAATCTAATTAATGATAATAGGTATATTTTGACAAGTTTACCATCATCAAATATATTAAACACTTGCATATAGAATATGCAGTTTTGATTATAAACAAACCTATCATAGTTTTGCTTATCAAATAGAGGGGTAGAGTCCTCTCACTTCAGTTTTCTTTTCATATAAATCTCTCTTATAAAAAAAATGGTAACTAAGATATATAGTCAGTAGACATAAACTAACACCATAATATAAAATTGATAGAATGCATTCAATGTTATTTGTATATATGCACTTTAAAACGAAAACGCACTTTGAATATAGTCAATGAAAATGCTATACATTATAACTAATAGAAAGTAGATTATTTACATAAATCTCATACTGCGAGCCTAATTTTTACTAGTATGTAGTGTTAGATACTAGTAATATCTCTCAATCATTCTATAAATATATAACACACATACATATGTAAGTGCACAACAGCAAATTACCACATATGTCATGAAAGACAAAAAGTTAAATAAAAAAAGAAAAGAAAATTATATACATTAAATCACCACTCTATGTAATCAAATTAGTATTCTAATCTACACGAAACAACATATGTTATCTGTTTCAGAGCCTTTTGAATTTTACCCTTATTGGTCAAATATTTAACTAATATTCTACCATAAATTTTCATAAATAAAATTAAAAACACTTCTTTGTGTCCCGAAAGAGTTTTAGCCACTGTTTGGTGTATTAAAGGTTTAATAGGTTAAAACATTTTTCTAACATTTTCTTAGTAACAACTGAGATCCAGCCAGGTATGCACGTATACGCGTATGTGGGTATGAACAAATAGTTTTTTCTTTTACATAAATGTTCATATCTACATTATAAATATAGTTTTTTTTTTTTAGTAGAAACATTACAAATTAACATTTGTTACAAGACCGTGTTGTCATCGATCACTTCCAAACATTATAGGTATGGAGTCTATAATTTTCGCTTATTAAAAAAAAAAAAAAAAAACTCTCTCAAGTATCAAATCTGAAAGTTCCTATATAAGTCCATCTCTCCTCCGACTAAACTAGCTCCAATGAGACATGATATATTATGATAGTTGTTCAAAAATAATAATAATAATAATAAAGTTTCGATTTTCATTTTTAACCCTGGTAGAAGGTTCAAAAGATTTGCCTAGCGAGCACTCAGATATATATATATATATATATATATATATATATATATATTTCAAATTGACTTTCTTGCATAGTACTTATACAAACTAGACCATGTAGCGTAGTACTACACATATACTACTTTCCTTTTCGTTTATTTTAATTTATTTTTAACCTTCTTTGGAGGGAAAGAGATATATTTTTGCGGAACTCGGAGGGAAAGAGATTGAATGAACGTGTGTGGTCCATAATTTATTCCCTTTACATGATTAGCTACTCGAAGTTTCCAAGTCTTTTCTTTAATCCTTTCATAAAATATACAAAAAAAGTTATTTATTTATTTATTTATTTATAATATGGTTTTCACTACACACACATATACATGTATGTATATTATACATTACTGCTGTCATTATTCACATTTCCAAACACCACCAAATCAACAGCTCTCAAAACGTGCCACGCATATTAAACATGTCTTGATCATCCGTCGATAAATATAGTAAAATACTAAAAGAATATCAATGCAAACTATACAATTAGATTAGCCCTTCGCTGGCCTCAACAACTCACCCCTAGTTCTATATTACTTTTTTAACTACAAATAATTAGTTTTAATTGGACCAAATTCCTTCTTTTTCTTTACAAGTACTTTGTCATGGCACGGCACTGACTTCCTTTAAGAGATATACCCATTTAGTTAAAAAAAAAATACTTTTTTTGTTTTCAGACTTTTACTTTTTAAAATGTGCCTAATTCTAATTGGTGAAGTTTTTTTTTTTTTTTTTTTTTTTCACATTTTCAGAGTTTTAGCAATATATAGTAACTAATCATAACTTTTGACCTATAAAAGTTAACCAATTCTTATACTTTTGATTGAAACATTTTACCAGCAAAAGTGGAACGCTACTCAATTTATGTAATACATTCACGTTTCTAGCTCTTTTTTTTTTTTTTTTTTTTTTTTTCAATTTCTTCTTCTTTTTTATTTTTTTAATTTATTAGATCCATTTCATAACTTATTAATTTTCAAATACATTTATTAAATAATTCCTTTTTTAACTAGTGCTACAAAAATGTATCTGACTTTTCTAAGGCGAAAATATGGGAATTGAAAGTTGTCCATGTGCACATGTGATAGGTTCATCTCCAATTGATAATACATACAAAACAAGGATTTACATTTCTAGCTAAAATACTATTCTTCATGTTCCCCATAATATAGATGAAAGAGAAATGCACATAAAATAAAAAAGAGAATTAATTATGAGTTTCATCAAAAGAGAGAAAAGGAAAGAGCACATACCGAGTACTAAGAATGGGGAATTTTTGGATTCAAGTAGGAGAAACCACTGCAATTTGGAACAAGGAAATTAAAGAAATATAGGTAGTTTTGAGTGATGAGAGCGGTCCAGGCTATACATCTTATTATTTGTCGTTTTCAAAATTTCAAAATTCCAGATATTTTTCCACGTTGCAAAAGTGACTGAATCTTTTTTTGAATTATTATTTGTTTCTTATTTGCAAGCAATAAAAAGAAATTAAATTGCTTTCAAAATTTACCATATACTTCGAGTAGTATAGAATCACTTTTACATATATTTTCTTTTCTTTCTCTTTTCTTGTTTCTTCTATTCCAATTGTGTACCACAATTTACCTGCAAAAGCTGCAAAGCCATTTGATTGACTTTCACATGCCCATTTCCTTTACTCTCATCATATTTTTATAATTCTCGCTCGAAAACTATAAACTATATATTGATAAAGAAATGGAAATTCAACTCATTATATTTCATTATTCTAGACCTTATAAGAGTGAAATTTCAAAAGCAAAAGTAAAAGTATAAATTTCTACATGTACATAATATACCGACATGCATGGGCATTGCACTTTTACTAGACGTGATTATTTTCTCTATAGTACACCAAAAGTCCAACTAACTATTATTCATGTGATTTATACATGTCACAGAAAACATATCTAGGGGAGGGTCTTCTACCCGTCATCCCTCCAAAACGCCAGTTGTAACTTTCTATGACATATTGTAATAATTATGTGATTTTAATATAACATTTTTCTTAATTATGTTTGTCTTTTACACGAATATTTAAAATAATATCATGTACAAAGATTCTAAATAAGAAATTACAAATAAATCAACTAATTGTTATAAATTTCTTAATAAAAAGTTATAAGTAATGAATGTATCGAGTGTGTTATACAAGACTACTCCAACACACGCACATATATATAGATATAAAATGAATTAAGCAAATTAATCATATAGCTAGCTAGCTAGTAGTTTGTAGCCAGTCATTTATATATATACATAAATATATTTCTAACCCTAAATGAAATTAATAATATATAGCACGCATGGTTTGTCTTCATTATATTGTGTGTACCAGACTAACAGGTTCAAAGGAAGCTTCACATCACATTAGCCATTGGATGCTAATTTGCTTTAAAAAGAGACAATCTCGTCTTTTAGTTTTCAGCAGCCTGCAGATTTCATCCAACGGCTAACAAATTTTCCACTGCAAACTCAAAAAGTCATATCATCACATTTTTAGTTTGATGTTTCTCCTTTCAATTAATTTTTTTTTTCAATTTTTATTTTGTATCATTTTTTTTTCCGTCAGCTAAGATTCTTTTTCTACAAGATATAGCCATTTGAAATATGGCAGAGAGTTGGGAATTGTTTAAAACAACATTTAATCATAAAATAATGTTTATAATAAATGAGAGAGCAGTTGAAGACTGGTTCTTGGTTAACTGAGGGAATCCAAATTTGATGGTACAAATGGTGACTAAATATTGGTTAATGCCAGCTATAGAGTGACCCCATTTTGTAAACGTTAATCAAAAAATTTTTTTTTTTTATTTTGCTGAGGAAAAAAAAAAAATCAAAAGTGGTGCTTATAGAATTGGTCCCTTTTGACAGCTCTCCTTCAACGACTCTCTCTCACTATAAAAACATGCACTACACTTTCTTTTCCCAACACAATACCAAATAAGCCTCTCTCCACCCATAGAACTTTCCGGCGACCCATGAGGAATCGGGGAGGCCGCGGCGGCCCTCCTAAGGGCCGTCTTTGGCCTCGAATGGCCTTGGCTCTAGCCATGCTTGTTGTTGCTAGCAATGTAGGTTCAACCTCTGCTGACCCTTACGTTTATAATTCTCCACCGCCACCTTATGTCTACAGGTCTCCTCCTCCTCCATCCCCTTCTCCGCCACCTCCTTACGAGTACAAGTCTCCACCACCGCCATCTCCTTCTCCACCTCCCCCTTATGAATACAACTCCCCGCCGCCACCTTCACCCTCACCACCGCCACCATACCACTACTCATCCCCACCACCACCAAAACACGAAGAAAAGCCACCGTACTACTACAAGTCTCCGCCGCCGCCGTCTCCTTCTCCTCCTCCGCCGTACCACTACTCATCGCCACCACCACCAAAACACGAAGAAAAGCCACCGTACTACTACAAGTCTCCGCCTCCACCATCGCCTTCCCCTCCTCCACCATACCACTACACATCTCCACCACCACCAAAGCACGTAGAAAAGCCCCCGTACTACTACAAGTCTCCACCGCCACCATCACCTTCGCCTCCTCCGCCTTACCACTACTCATCGCCGCCACCACCAAAACACGAAGAAAAGCCACCGTACTACTACAAGTCTCCGCCGCCGCCGTCTCCTTCTCCTCCTCCGCCGTACCACTACTCATCGCCACCACCACCAAAACACGAAGAAAAGCCACCGTACTACTACAAGTCTCCGCCTCCACCATCGCCTTCCCCTCCTCCACCATACCACTACACATCTCCACCACCACCAAAGCACGTAGAAAAGCCCCCGTACTACTACAAGTCTCCACCGCCACCATCACCTTCGCCTCCTCCGCCTTACCACTACTCATCGCCGCCACCACCAAAACACGAAGAAAAGCCACCGTACTACTACAAGTCTCCGCCGCCGCCGTCTCCTTCGCCTCCTCCGCCGTACCACTACTCATCGCCACCACCACCAAAACACGAAGAAAAGCCACCGTACTACTACAAGTCTCCGCCTCCACCATACCACTACACATCTCCACCACCACCAAAGCAAGTAGAAAAGCCACCGTATTACTACAAGTCTCCACCACCACCATCACCGTCTCCTCCCCCACCTTACTACTACCACTCTCCACCACCACCAGTAAAGTCTCCTCCACCAGTTTACTATTATAAATCTCCACCACCACCGGCAAAGTCGCCACCTTACTACTACCACTCTCCACCGCCACCGGCGAAGTCCCCGCCTTACTACTACCACTCTCCACCTCCACCGGCAAAGTCCCCCGCCTTACTACTATCACTCTCCGCCGCCACCAACCCCGTACTACCCCCACCCAC
>BKCH01002281.1:0-69639 GCA_008635985.1 Ficus erecta | reverse complement strand
GACGATTAAAAACCGTCGTGGTATATATTTGGATTCCACGACGGTTTGAAAACCGTCGTGGTAGGTAATAAAAAAAAAAAATTTACGAATGGAGCTACCACGACAGTCGAGTAACCGTCGTGGTAGGTAACAACAAAAAAAATTACGAATTCCCACTAAATCAACACTTTTTTCCGGAACACATTTAAATCACAAAATCAATACTTTTTTTGGGAAATTTCCCAAATCCGTGCCTTACCCAACCAATTTAATTCAATCTAAAACACAACCACAATGAACAATCATCGAAAATGTAGGGGACGGATTTTGGTCATTTCGGACGGAATATTCCCAACTCAACAATCTACAAAATCAACATTTTGGACGGAACATTTTATCAACAACCACAATCAACAAAATCAACATTTTGGATGAAAAATTCCCAAATCCGTGCATTACCCAGGCAATAAACATTACAACTTACCGGCTTGTCGAGCGTCGGTATGGGCGGAGTGCGGCGAGAGAGAGAGGCAAAGCCGCGTGAGTTTCTTGGTGGACCCGTCGGAGAATGGAGGAGGCCACGTGAGTGGTGGAGAGGCCATCGGAGAATGAAGCCAAGAGAAAAATTTGAGAGGTGAGATAGAGAGAGGAAGCGCGGTGAGATAGAGTGAGTTTTTGGAGATTTTAAGTAGGGAGGGAGCGGCGAGAGAGAAATAGAGGGAAGAAATTGGGTGGCTTTGGATATGGAGTTAGAGAGTAAAAAAGTGAAAAATGCTCGGAATGTAATGGGGTGGGAAAGAGGATATTTTTTTGGGTTTTAATACACGCTCCAAAAAATTGAATTTAATTTAAAAAATTTCAAAATTCCAGCCTTAGTACCTACCACGACGGTTTTTGGGGAAAACCATCGTGGTATGTTACATACCACGACGGTTTTCCCCAAAAACCGTCATGGTAGAGTCCAAAAATTTTAAAATTTTTTTTGAAAAAAAGACCCTTCCATGACCGTTTTTTAAAAACCGTCGTGGAAGATGCAGCAAAAACACGGAGCGGAACAGAGTTCCGAAAACTGTCGTGGAAGCCGAAGCTTCCACGACGGTTATTAAAAACCATGGTGGAAGAGCATCTTCCACGACGGTTTTTAATAACCGTCGTGGAAGCTTGCAAAAAAAAAATTTTTTGCAAAAAAAAAATTATCTTCCACGACGGTTATAAAACCGTCGTGGAAGAATGGGATTCGACGACGGTTTTAAGCAAAAAAAGTTTTTTTTTTTTTTTTTTTGTAATTTTTTTTTTTTTGCAAGCTTCCATGACGGTTATTAAAAACCGTCGTGGAAGCATGCTCTTCCACGACGGTTTTTTCTAACCGTCGTGGAAGTTTCGGCTTCCATGACGGTTTTCGGAAACTCTATTCCTCTCCGTATTTTCCGCATTTTTCACGACGGTTTTTTAAAAAACAGTCGTGGAAGTTCCGTCGTGGAATCCACATTTTGTAGTCGTTTGTTAAACAAATAATGTGTATGCATGGTAAAATTTGCCTATATCGATTAGTTTATTTATGTTGTGAAAAAAAAAATCTAAAATTTTCAATAAGTTTAAGTATTTAAAAGTAACATTTTTTAAATACGCATAGTAATAGCTTACGCAGTCGGGTAAAATTTAAAGAACTATTGCAGTTTTGTTGTTAACCTAGTCACTTTCATTACTCCGAAGACATTGCAAGCATAAACCGGATAAAGATCGATCAAATAGCATAAATCTATGTTTCTAACGCCGTCTATATGATAGAGCACAACTGCACGAATTTAAAATTAAGCTGGTTTTTATCTTGACCATTAACATTAAAAACTGGTTCCTAAAAGGAAAAAAATAAATAAATCACATAGCCAAAAGATGTACATCCGAAAAATGAAGTAAATGCTTATACTAAATCTTATTCTTTCCATCTTAGAACCAATACCATAAGAAGATATGTAAGCAGTAGTGTAAGTACTCAAACAACTTCCAGAATGATTCTGTGTTAATTTGCACTGTCGGCCAGCATCAAAGGAAAGAACAAAGAACAAATCGTTTCGAAAATGTTCAGAAGGTATAAATCAAGAATAGAAAATGAAAAATGTCTCATACTTTTATAACTTTAAGAAACATACATTAAAGGTAAATCTAAAAGAAGATGAGGCTAATGCGGGGTTGGTCTCTTATAATCATTATCCATGTCATGCAGAAGATGCAAGTAGCTTTTGCTAACCTATGAATGGGAAAATAAACAGGAAAAGCAAACTTGAGGAAAAATTTAAAAAAAAAAAAAAAAAAATAGAAGCACCCCAAACAAAACAAAACAAAACAAAAAAGGCTCAAAAAAGATTGTGGCTCCCTCTACCATGATATCCATGTAAACCCAAAAACAAAAACTTTCGTGACATCCATGAAAAAAAACTCATAAAAATAAATAAATAAAATAATTAACTACTAAGGCCTTGTTTGGTAAAAAGTTTAGTTTAAACTAAACTGTACTTTTTTCATCATGTTTTTTATCTTTTTTCCCCAAAAAGTTGTTTGTCTTTTCTGAAAATTCAAAAAAATTTACTATTTAAACTTACAAATCTTAACTCAAACTTACACACCAAACACTCCTTAAGAAGAAGAAACCAAGACTACTGTGACTTTTAATTGAATTGAAATATATATATATATATATATATTTGTGACATCCATGAAACCCCAAAAACTCATCATTGATTTGGCTTTGGAAACAAAATTTTCAGGTACGAAAACTTTTGCACAAACATTAAGAAGACAAAAAAATTTAGGACAAGGCTAAAGCACTAAATCCCCTAAGACCCAAAATCTTTAAATTCCACAAATGATGATTAACGGTACACAAATGATTAAATCATGAAAACTCGAAGAACTAAAAAAAAAAAAAAAACAGAGGCGAAGAATAGAGAACCAAGCAGACGAAGTAGAGGCCAAAAAAAAAAAAAATTAAAAGAGAAACACCGTACCCTTTTACGAATGATAATAAGAAGGCAAATTACAATAGAATGAAACCAAAATAAAAAATAATTACAGAACAATCATTAAAAAAAAAAAAAAACATCTTCATTTCAGCTAGAACAGACAAATCACCTAAGGGTGGCAATACGGGTCGCGACACGACGACACGAATCGAAAACGACACGAATTTCGCGGGTTCGGGTTGGGAAAATAGTGGTCGTGTCGATTTCGAGTGACCCGAAATTGACACGGAAAAATTCGTGTCGTGTTCGGGTTGAACCCGTCCTGTCCAACCCAACACGACAAGAATTTTTCTGTGTCAATTTCGTGTCGCGGTCAATTTCGGTCAAATTTCGTGTCGCGGGTCAATTTCGTGTTAATTTCGTGCCGCAAGTCAATTTTGTGTCGCGGATCAATTTCATGTCAATTTCGCGTTAATTTCATGTCAATTTCGTGTCGCGGGTCAATTCGGTTTGCGTGTGTCAACCCGTGACGGGTTCGTGCCGTGGTTTCGTTTCGTGTTCGTGTCGCGAATCGTGTTCGGGTCGGGAAAGAAAAAAAAACGACACGGCTCTAACGCGACACGAACCCGACACGTGACACGAATTGCCACCCCTACCTTAGATCATATAATACCAAATTGATCTCAGAACAGCATTCGGAAAGGAATATAGTGCAAAAATCCAAAAAGATCGAAATTTAAAAGAAAAATAAGAAGGCATAGAACAACCAAATTACAAATGACAATTAGAAGGAAAATTACAATCGATTGAAACCAAATAAAAAATAATTATATAAAAATCATTTTAGAAAAAAGTCTTCACTTCAACTATAGAACAAGACATAACCAACACAATCAAACTGCAATTGCAAACGTAGCTCACATTATACCAAATTGATCTTAGAACAAGTATTCGCAAAGGAATAGTGTGCAAAAAGTCAAAAAGATCCAAATTTAAAAGAAAATTAGCATTATATTCTCCAATAGGCAAACAACGAAGTGAACCAAACTTCATAACAAACACGGAGATGACCGATTCACAGTATTTGAGAGGATTGGGTTAGGCATTTCACAGATTAAGATTTGGGGTTCAAATTCAACCAAAAAAAAAAAAAAGGTACTCGAGCAGCCAGGATTGGCATTGGGTATCAAGAAAACTCATATGAACAAAAATAAGTTTTTCAGTAAATGCTAGGCCAAACATGAGATGGATTAAGAAACAACCGGCATGGGATGGAATAAAGGAGTATTGTCAAACAACTTTACATTTAAAAAATAAAATAATTAAAAATAAAAACAATGAAATTAAAGAACAAGAAGTCATTTTAGCATGTTTGTCAAATACAAAATAAAAGAACCATTACATGAAGAGATAGTTGATTGAACCATAGATCCTACAATTAAAAACTAAAGTACATGAGATAGTGATTGAACCATAGATCCTACAATAAAAACTAAAGTACATGAAAAGAACTCCCATCACAAGCATCATGCGATTCCGTGTACAAGCTGGCATTTGTTTTCCTATGAAACGCATGATATTTACCTTTCCCTGACAAAAGCTTAGAGACAAATGTAGAGTCCCACATATTCGATAGAAGTTGGTAGTGTTGTACAAGAACAAATAAAGCAACTGGAATAAATGTACCTGTGAAGGTTAGAGTAGCAGCCCACTTTAATCCATGAGGAAGAGAAATGAATAATCTTCCGTTGAATGCAGCCATCATGGTTGACATGGCGATGAAAAGTGTAACAAGCCCAGTAATCAACTTGAAGGGCAGCACATAAAGGAAATTCATTTTTTCATAAATTGATGTGAGAATGGACAGGAACATTAGGGTTGAGATTGAAGAGGAAGCTAGTGCTACTAATACGGATACGTTGAGAACATGAGACGAAACCAGAATTTTTTCTTCACCATTAACCGCATGGAAGGATGCAAGAAAAACTCCAATGGTAATGAGTACGAAAACCAGCATGCCAAATTTAGCTGTATCTTTCATCCAACGCTCTCCATCTTTAAACAAACTAGCATGTGTTATAGTGAATACATCTTGAGGGGTAAAGCCATTTGAATTTTTCAGTTCCGCATAAGATGGTTGCATGATCTTCTTAACAGCCTGCGAAATAAGTGTTAATCTCATCATTATCTCTTCTGATGACTATGGAATTCAATATAACTAAAAGTGCTTACCTCAAACCATACTAACTCATGGTCTAAATTCAATGTTCCTCCAAGCTCAGCATTTTGTCTATGTTGAGGTGGTAATGTCGCAGCCAGGTGTAACATATTGTTATCCTCATTGTCTTTAAGGGTTACTATGACGTGTTTGGCATAGCCAATCTCATGTATTAAATTGAAGATGTTAGCATGACGATTCAAAACAGTAACATGGAATATAGTTCGGTTTTGTCATCCACTTGCCATACCAAATCAGGGTAAGAGTGAATAAGCTCCACCAAAAACGGAAAGTTCCCTACTTCCGCCGCCTCAAATAAAACTCTTGTTGGGTTGTCAATAAGTTGTTTTACATTGAAATCAGGTAATTGCATTAAAATCTCTTTCCATAGGCCTCTCGTAAGTTTAAGGGCGACGCTTTCTACAAAATTTGTCTCACATGAGGTAATCAAACCTGGGAAGACAGAGTTAAATCAGTACTAAATAAATACTCCCACCATAAAAAAGATTCAATCCAAGTATAAGTTTTCTAAGAAAAATACAAGACACCTCCTGAGACAAAATAAATACACAAATGTAGTCAATTTATTTATCTAGTGCAATTTTTTAAAACATCGATTTCTTACACTGTAGCTTATGCTAACTTAGTAAATATATGAATCCAAATCATCTTCAAGGATTTGAATCTGCTAATTTTCTTTGCTAATACCTTACTTTGAAAAATTAAAACAAGTAACTTAATAAACATCAGGAAACGGTTGAAAGAAATATACTTGTAACGGTGTAGCGCGTCCATAAACCTGAACTTTGTTGTAAAAATGCTAATGGCTTTCGAGCCAAAATATGCAATGCCGTATCATCATTTGCATCACGAGCCATGGCCAGCGCACTATCATCTTCAAACATTTTCAAGCCTAGACCTGTATATGCAGTCCCATATAAATTTGAAGTAAGTAAATCATAGCTATATATATAAATGGTGAGAGGAGACACTGGGCAATCTTTTTTCCTGGTTTACGTGAGTGAATTAGGCGTTTGTCGTTTACCAAAACATCTCCTTACATTGTGCTAGTATGAAATTGTAATGGTTACTAAATATGCATAACACAGAACTATGCCTCTATGGTAGTACGTATACGAATTATAGAATCTCTACAACTATAGTAATGCGCACCATACAAATCAGAATGGATGCAAGTGAAAAATATCCATATCCATTCTTTCTGATCGAGTGTCGCCTTAGTTAAAGGATATAAAAACCAAGCTATTTCAGCATATCCAAACAAAGCCGCTATATAGAGTGGTGTCTGTCCTTGCGACCCCGAAATAGTGGCAACTGGGCATTTTTCTGCATCAAAATCATGGCAACTTCTAAACTTCCAGATGCAACAGCTAAAGAAAAGGCAGTGTTTCCATTGCAATCTTGCAATGCGACCTCATCTTCGTCCATCAAATTAAGCAAATTCTTCACAAACTGAAGGTGTTTCGCTCCAACGGCTATGTGAAGAACAGTTTCCTCTGCTCTGGTGATTGCGGTGCATAATATTTCTCTGTCTTTCCTTATGATGATTTCAGCAGCTACCCAATCATTCTTCAGTGTAGCTCTGTACAGGGGAACTGCTACATGTAGGTATTGTCGCCTTGCCTCTTCTGCATAGAATTAGATATATATATATATATTTATATATAACACATGTATATTTATAAATGTTCATCGTAAGATAAAAGAAATTTGGAATGTGGTTCTTAGAAATCCAGTTGGTCAAGTACCTCAGGACAGATTCTTTTACTATATCTTTGTTTTGTTGTCCTTAGAAATATTGTCTGAAAAAATTCTTCTAATTAGTTTATCAAGTTACTCTAATTATGTGAGGTCCAAACTTTCCACATACTTGGAAAATCATGTGTGTATCTATGTATTTTCAGTAATTATGATTTTAACTTACCTTCTAAAGTGTCCAGGACTAGGTTTTGAAAGGTATGGTTTTAAGAATTTCATACCATGATTAGTATGGTTAAAACCAAGTAATATTCTTTTTAACAAATGAAATAAATCTAGTCACTAAGATATGTCATTAAGGTTTGGTCTAGCAAGACTAATCCGTGGGTAAAAACAATCATTTTATGTAACTACCAATGACATAGTGATATTAGCAAATTTTTTACTAGGTATATGGATACACTTGATTAGTAAGGAAAAAAATAAGGTTTTAGTTACTCACACCAAGATTTTTTTATAGCAGATGCATGGAAGTGTAACTTAACAAAATTGCAAGTTTTATTATAATTATTAGGTTGTATACAATGCAACTTTTAGCCCACCCATGTTTACATTCCAGTGCTTACGTTTGCATCGTATTACAATCATTACATTATATCATGGTTTTTTATCATTGTATTGGATTGTGTTAAGTACTGGATATTAAAAAAGATAAAAGCTAGGCTAATCTAACCCAAAATCGACATCAATCCAAACTAGGCCTTGACTCAGACCCTATCCCCAAACCTTAACCCAATCCCTAGCCCTTGCCTCAAACTCAATCTCTCGATCCAACCGTAATCACAATTAGGGTCCAAGGCTCGAACCTAATCCAACCCCACTCTTGACCTCACACGTGGCCCGGATCTTTATCTAGACCTGACACATGTGCTGTCTTGACATCATACTATCTCCAACCTAGTTCATAACCTAGACCCAACACGAGCATCATCTGTAACATCCCGAATTTAACTAAACGGTAATTAGAATTAAGATGTCCAAGATAGCAAAAGGTTTTAATATAATTAATTTACGGACTACTAACGATTTATTTAGAAATAAACAAAAGGTTTTGGCCCTAATATTGTCTTGCAACAATGCCAAGGCCCAAACAAGACAATCTTATGATTTTCGGAGGTTCATCGACGATTTCAAATTTTGGGAAAAGGTATTTCCCAAGTGTGTACAGCCTATGACTCGTTGCTATATCATGACCTAGGCCCATTTTAGCCAAGTTCCATCAATAGACCCTCAAAAACGTTTTTCCCCCCATTTTTCTGCTAATTTGTTGTTGTAATATACCTTTATCGATAACCGATAAGGTGCAACAAAATTTGGCCTTTATGGCACGTTGGGACCGCCCCAAGATTAAATAACACAATTTGTTAGTTTTCGTAAGGTTTGTTGACATTGACGGATTTGGGTAAAAAAAAAACAATTTTCTACATGGAAAACAGGCCAACGAACGAGACTTAAATAGTAAATTGGTGGAGTAGTTTGAGTTGAGATTTTTAAGTTTCAATAGTAAATTTTTTGAATTTTCAGAAAAGACAAAATTTTTTTGGGAAAAAGACAAACTTTTTGAGAAAAAGACAAAAAAAAGTTTGAGTTGGCTGGTTTGGATGGGTGAACCAAGCACCCCCTTATTGCTTTGCCATGATGTACAACATTTTTTGCCAAAAGCCATTGTTTATTTTTTCCATTTTTGTAATTAGTTGACTAAGAATTTTGGAATTACAATTCCGTTTATGTTTCCTTAATTCTTGGGTCTGATATTTCCAATTTTCGCTTCCCCTTCAAATTTTTCCTTTTTTGGATAGATTAATGTTATTATTATTTAATTATGTTTAGGCAGTTTTGGTTTGTTTTCCATTTATGTTTTTTATCTTATAAATAAAGACGCCCTCTTATAGTGAAAACCAGTTGATGTTGAATGAAATTTTAAGTGTTTACTCTCCTTTATTTGTTTCCCCAATTTTCAGTATTCTTAGTGAATCAACAAAATTTGATGTCAATTTCCAATATTCACTGTGAAGAAACAGATTTTAAATTGTTTTACAGGCATTTTGTGAATCAATAGTTTAATTGATCTATCTTTTTAGTTTAAATATTTTTTTATCTTTCTCTAATATACATTTTTGCTACATTAGCAACACTCAGACTCTAATATTGTTAGTGGATCTTTGTTCAATATTGAATCAACTAATCTTACTTTTAACTTTCTGTTTAAAATTTTGTTTATGATAAAATATGGTATATTTAGTATTCAATATTGTAATTTGGCCATTTTTGGCTTCGTTTTTTGTTCTTGCTTAATCTAATAAGCATGTATGCATTACTGTGATGGCGATTATTTTTGTCAATAAATGAATTGACAGGTTAATTAAGACTTACTATGGTATTTCATTGCTACATGTTACTGACTTTTCTTTCCGTTACATCAGGCAACCTGACCGTTTTGGTCAGATTGTCCGGTTTTTCTACCTAGGAATGCTAGCTGTTGCCCAGGCGTACATGTATTGGGTGGTTGTTTCTAGCCAAATATGCGGCTTTTTAAATCTAGCTAGGGCAGTCCCCCTCTGTAGTTGCTATGTTTTCTCTGTAGTTGCTATGTTTTCGACTTATGAGTACTTTTTAAACAAGGTCTTATGTCCGATGATCATAGTCCGATAACATAAAATAAGATTAATATCGTGTAACATTGATTTTTACTAATCTTCAAAAAATATTATACTACACATTAAGTTACCTAGTATATATATATGTCAGATCTATATGTCTGCATACATACCACCAAAAAAAAAAAAAAGATCTATATGTTTACTGACAAAGAATATTCCATACTTTTTATTCAACCACTGATGGGATGATAAAATATCTTGTCCCTGGACCTTGAACAGGTCACAGAGTCCATCAATAATGGTTGCCTAACAAGGCAAACATGTATAATGCAAGATTCGAACCTCCGACCTAGAAGCGAAGGTTCAAAGTAGGACCTCTTTTACCACCATACCACCACCACCATCAACAATGATGTCTTCTCTTCAAGTTAAACACAGAATAATCTCTACATTTAGATTTTTCAATCTTGAGTATCTAAATTTTGAAAATCATAATAGGCTAAAAAATCAAAATAGAATGAGCTCTTTGAAACAGGGACTACTGGAAGAAAGCACAGAGACAGATAAAGCACTTACCGGAATCTTCTAGTAGGTTATGAAATGGCCTCCTGTGCTGCTTCTCTGAAGTCGCATCCTGTCGTGGACTCGCATCTTTCATTTTGTCTTGATCTGGCATCCTGCTCTTCTCTGAAGTCGCATGCGGTCGTGGACTCGCATCTTGCATTTTGTCTGATTCAACGCCTTCTCTTCCCATTTATGTTGCTTTGAAGAGCAAATTCTAGCTAGAACGGACGTTTGAAAAAAGATAACAAAACAAAAGGAAAAAAAAAAAAAAAAAACAGAAATAATCACTATTATCTGTATTTTTCAAACAAGAACTTAGACAATATTTCTTGCCGCAGAAAAGCAGACTAACTAGGACTTTGATATATAAATGTATCAGAATTTTATGACTCCATTAAGTTATTTATAAAATATAAAAAAATAAAATAAAAAGAGCGAAACCATATAAAACCGCTATTTAATTTCTGCAGAAGGGGCTGGCAAATTAAATATATAAAAAATTAAAATTTAATCGGTTTGGTAGCGTGTGTTAATAAATTAGTTTAATTAGTTTTTTCTAAGACGTAACTTTCAAATTACCATCTTTTCTTGAAATGCTATAATGAAAACAAATCAACATCATATGAAATGTGCATGTCGATCAACTAGTTTTCGTTTCATGGTAATCCTTGTGGTCAGTTCAACAAGGCGATCTAATAAACGAAGCTTAGAATCTCAGTTGAACGCAGTATAAGATGAACTCTATATGACAGTTTAAAAAAATAATGAGCTGTTGTAAGTTTAATCTATAAACATAAATCTACGCTCACTTCTAATATTGAGGATGAGGGTTTACGGTTCATTTTCAAAACAACGTGAAAATACATTTAACCTGATAAAAGCATAGAAAAATTCTCTTGGATTACATGCCTTTGTGTGACTATCCAAAAATAAATAAATAAAAATTACACCTGTATGTACAATAGCCACACCGTTAGATCAGTGAATTGGAGAGCGGGGCTTTGGATTCGATTGGGGGGAGGGGCCCAAGCTCATGGTGGGGAATGTGGCTTTGGGTAATTTTCTATCTCTCATCTCTCTCTCTTCTCATGTCTCAAATCGATGGAATGGGAGGGCTTGGATTCAGTTTTTTTTTTTTTTTTTTTTTTTTTTGGGGGGGATCTACAGGAGATGGTGGTGGAGGCGGCGGAGAGGCTTCATGGTGTCGTGGTGGATCTGCAGGAGATGGTGGTGGAGGTGACGGAGAGGCTTCGTGGTGGATCTACAGAGATCGGGCTGGAGGCGGCTACGGAGAGACTTCATTGAGGATCTGCAGGAGATGGTGGTGGAGGCGGCAAGGCGACAGACGAGAGGTCACCATTGTCGGCGCTAGGTTGAGGAATTTAGGCGGTGAAGGCCTCCAGAACGTCATTGATGTGGTCGGTGTCGGGGGTTTTGGGGATCTGAGTAGGGAATGGGGAATATAGGGTTAGGGTTTTGGAGGGATGTAATCAGAATGGGCAGGAGATTTGGGGGGGTTTGGAGGGAAGATTCAGAAGATAGTGGAGGGTATTTTAGACTTTTCATTATAAAAGGATCATAATAATTAAATTCCGTTAGATATTTAACAACGCAAAGAATAAATATTACCGTTATTTAAAAGATTTAGGATCTTTTTAACACAAAAAAAAAATGATAAATTTCACTTTTAGCACCTGTAAAAAAAAATATTAAAATTAGCATCATTTTTTTTCCCTTCACTTCTAGCACTGTCACGTCACTCTTCAGCCTGATATTGGGGCCCAGACGGATTAATTGTATGTCAAATTACTGGTTTATCCTCATCTCCCTCGCATGGCCCCCGAAACCAGCATCTACAGTTCTTTAGAGAGAGAAAACGAAATCTAGAGAGAGAAACAGTTGCAATCGCTCGGAAACGCTCGGAAACCGTCCGAAACCACCACGAAAGGCATCTACAAACAGCTTCGTGATATACAAGGCAGAATATTTTAAAACTAAGGGGGTGTTTGGGACACCAACTCAAACCACTCAACTCAAACTTTTTTTGTCTTTTTCTCAAAAAGTTTTGTCTTTTTCCCAAAAGTTTTTTGTCTTTTCTGAAAATTCAAAAAAATTTACTATTTAAACTTAAAAATCTCAACTCAAACTACTCCACCAAACTCCCCCTAATTAAAGATAAGTTAACGAATCAAAGAAGTCAAAAGTTCAAAAAATTACAAAATCTGGTTTCAATGTCTAAAAACTTTGCGTTTAACGATTTGTTTACAGAGGGGAAAAAATTTCATTATTTTGAATTTGTTTAACAGTTGGTCTTCTCACAGGGACGGTCATTATCATAATGATCGCCTGGTAATTTTCGTTGTGACCCCTGTAACTGTTAAATCTTAGCGTATAAGTTTGGTCACAACGATATTGACCAGGTGGTCGTTATAAAAATGACCAGTTTTTTATCAGACGTCCTCCCACAGGATCGGTCAATTTCATAATGACCTCATGGTCATTATCGTTGTGACCTCTGTAAATGCTCAATACGGTGACGTATTGGTCAAAGTGTTAGACCATTGGTCATAACGGTTATGACCAGACGGTCATAACGTTATGACCGATAGTATAAACCAGTGGTCATAACGGTTATTACCAGACGGTCATAACCGTTATGACCGTCTGTATAACGCGGTCATAACCGTTATGACCAGACGGTCATAACCGTTATGACCGATAGTATAAACCAGTAGTCATAACGGTTATTACCAGACGGTCATAACCGTTATGACCGATAGTGTTATAGTCGGTCATAACGGTTATGACCAGACGGTCATAACCGTTATGACCTGTGTTATGCAGCGGTCATAACGTTATGACCGCGGTCATAACCGTTATACCTCTGTGTTAGCAGCGGTCATAACGGTTATGACCAGGCGGTCATAACCGTTATGACCGATAGTGTTACACGATACGGTCATAACGTTTATGACCAGACGGTCATAACCGTTATGACCGATAAACTATTGGTCAATACGGTGACGTATTGGTCAAACCCTAACAAAATTTTTCGTTAGATCTCCCGCCCATTTCAATCGCGACATTATATATACAGTAACCCAAATTTTGAAAACTTTTTCTTTCCTCTTTTCAGCGTTTTTCTCTCAGTGAAGCCTCACGATTCCTCTCTGCACCATTACCCACTGATCGAAACTCACTCTAAGTCCAACAAATCTGAACTCACTCTAAGTCCAACAAATCTGAACACATCTTTGTGCCATCTGCTTCTGCCAGATCTGCTTCTACTCCATTTGAATAGAGATCTTCACACTTCCAATCAGCCAATCTGAGGTAATGGTGCTTCTTATTTGGTTTTATTTGTTAATTTATGATTTAATGTGCGTGCGTTTTGAAATATATTGTATAAACAAAATCTCTGTTATCAGTTTTGAGATATAATGGTGCTTGTTATTCGGTCTACTGTAGCATATAACATAATCTTAGATAACAGAAGAAAACCAAATTATTGGATAACTTGATTCTGTATCATTCAGGAATGGATGCGGTTTTGTTTTCGTAAAGTATAATGGTCAATGGGACGGCACAATGAGATATGTTGGTGGCGAAATGAAGGGAATATTGGTGCCCGAGAACTCAACAATGTTGGTCTTGTTGAGTTGGTGAGAAGTGTGCTTGGAATTAGGGGCCCAGACAAGAATATAGTCATGAGATACGGTGTTGAACCTGGATTGCCTCTTGTGAGGATACAGTGTGATGCTGACGTTAAATTCTACATACAACTAAAGAAGAAGGATGTTCATGTGCTTAGCAAATTTCCAGTTACAATCGATGTATTGGATGAGTCCGCTGCGGAAGCCATGGCACCAGAGGTAGGGGCAAGCAACCACATAGACATTCAACGTTCTAGGGAGGGGGACAGAGTGATGAAGCCGTGCAACATGTAAATGACATTAATATGATCCTAACCCCTCTCCCCCTCCTCCTCCTCATATCACTTCTCCTACAGTCGGTCTGGATTTGCACACTGACTATGGAATTGAAAATCAACATGAAACATTGAACAATGACTTAGGCACGGATCACGATGATTGTAATGCCGGGAAATTTAATGTTTCGGCTGATACTCATCGTTCAAACGAGAAGAGTATCGCAGCAAGCATTGGAGGCCATTCTATTGTCAACAATACTGGATCTCAATATGACAAAGTATCAAGTAGTGACAGTGTATCCGAAGGAGTCGTTGTTGCTGATTATACACCTATCATGCGCGTAAACTGTGTTTTTGAGAACAAAAAGTTACTGCAATACCATCTTCATCATGATGCCATGAGTAAACACTACCAATTCAAGGTGAAGAGGTCGAACTCTACTCTATTACACGTTATATGTATAGATAATGAGGGATGTCCATGGCAATTGCGTGCGACTAGGATGAAAGGTAGTGAACTGTTTGTTGTTAAGAGGTTCGACGACGTCCATACTTGTTCAATTGAAATCGTTCAAGGGCATCATCGTCAAGCGAAGAGTTGGATGATTGGGGAGTGTGTTAAGGCAAAATACTTGGATCCGACCAATTCCTTATATAGACCATCTGAAATAATGCGAGACATGCAGGCCGAATTTGGAGTGTCTTTCAACTATCTTAGAGCATGGCGAGGGAAGGAAGCTGCACTGACAAGCCTGAGGGGCGATGATGCTGAGTCATACAAAGGTAATTTCCCTTGTCTGGTTATACGTTCGTTACTGTCCTTATAACTATTATACTTAAAACATGGTGTTGATAATTTAATATTTACAGTTCTGCCAGCGTGGGCTGAAATGGTGAAGCGGAAAAATCCTGGATCCGACGTTGACATTGAGACAGACTCAGCAAATTGTTTCAAATTCTTTTACATGTGCTTAGCTGCTTCGAAGCATGGTTGGCCTTATTGTCGTCCAGTAATTGTGGTTGATGGATCAGCACTAAAGGCCAAGTTTGGAGGTATGTTGCTTGGAGCCTGCGGACACGACGCAAATGGCTCCATATTTCCCCTTGCATTTGGTATCGTTCCGTCGGAGAGCAATGGTGGTCTTCGAGAAACTAAGGGATTCAATCGGCACGCGAGAGTCTCTTGCTATTGTGGCCGATAGGCATAAGGGTATCGAATATGCAGCCAACCTTGTGTATCCAGATGCTGCATTCGGGATATGCGTCCAACACTTGGCTGCAAACTTGAAGACTAGATACAAAGATTTCAAAGGCCCTTTGAAGACCTATTTTGACGGTGCCTCGAGAACGTATCTTTTAAGTGAGTACCATCGTCATATGGAATCCATCCGTGTTCGTAACCCCGACATGCATCGTTACCTTCTTCAGGCCGATCCTATAAAGTGGTCGCGAGCATACTTCAACGGTCGGAGATACGCAATCATGACAACCAACATTGCAGAGTCATTAAACAATGTGGATCGGAAAGCCAGGTTAATGCCAGTTGGATTCTTGGTGGAATGGCTTAGGGGACTACTACAACGATGGTTTGTCGAGAGACGTGAAGAGGCCCTTAAAATAACATCTAAACTGGCCCCGAAGGCAGAGAAATTGATTCGCACAAACTTCGCTTTAGGCCTAACAGTAACGGTTTGTGATAACAACCCCATTTTTAAATTTTATTATTGCTTCGCCTTAATGCGATCGCTTAAACTAATGTCTTAAAATTACATTTGTTACAGCCTCGGCCAGCTGATCAGTTTGAGTACGCTGTCACCAACAATGCTGCCCAAATATGGATCGTCGATATGAGCGAAAGGACATGTACTTGCAGACGATTTCAGGTCGATCAAATTCCTTGCCCTCATGCAATGGCCGTATGTAACCACCGTCGAATTGATCCTTATAATTATTGCTCTAATTACTACACAAAAGACTATCTGTATGCTTGCTATGCACATGTAGTCCACCCTATTGGCAGCCCCGAGGGCTGGGACGTATGAAGAAGTAAGATTGCGAATTGTTAATCCTCCCACTACAAAGCGTGGGCCCGGAAGGCCACGGGTTCGTAGGATTCCGTCCCAAGGTGAAGAACAAGAGCCTAATCGGTGTGGTAGATGTAATGGTTACGGACACAACCGTCAAACATGTACCAACTCAGTACCCTTACGAAAACGTCCAACCACAAGGCCAGATACAGAGTTCATAACACCAATTTCATAAATGTGATGATAGTGTATGATCATGTTACTTTACTTTTTTTTATCATTGTGTATAACAATTTAGCTCAATTTATCACACTTCACATTAAACATGACCAATATTTTTATGATAAGTACAAAGTGTAATTTTTAGTACAATAGATTGCTATAACACGCTTTTATTATATAAAAATTAACTGTTAAGCCAAACATTTTTTAGGTGGATTTAAGACCAGAGGTAATAACAGTTATGACCGTCTGGTCATAACCGTTATGACCGTCTGTATAACACAGAGGTCATAACGGTTATGACCAGACGGTCATAACCGTTATTACCTCTGTGTCTTGCCTCTGTGTTAGACCATCGGTCATAACAGTTATGACCGTCTGGTCATAACCGTTATGACCGCTACGTTATACTATCGGTCATAACGGTTATGACCAGACGGTCATTACCGTTATGACCACTGTGTTATACTATCGGTCATAACGGTTATGACCTTCTGGTAATAACCGTTATGACGCTACGTTATACTATCGGTTAACGGTTATGACCGTCTGGTAATAACCGTATGACTACGTTATACTATCGGTCATAACGGTTATGACCGTCTGGTAATAACTGTTATGACCGCTGTGTTATTGAAATGAAGTGAATTTGCTTTCCTACCAAGCAAACAGAGACGTGAATTTGCTTTCCTACTAGCATAAACCAGAAATGAAGATTTTGGCATGAATCAAATAAAACGAGAAGCTAAAAACAAATTTTGGTATTTATATATAAGTTAAGAATTGTTGTTAAATTTGATACTTAAACTATAGACGCTCACTTTTATTGATATTACTTAAACTCTAATTTGCCATTTGGTGAGCTAGTTCAAAGATTGCAATGCACCGGAGAGAATATTCAAAACCAACATTCTTGTTCGTAGATTAATACAAAGTATAGTTCAATTATATGTTATTTGTAGGGTAACATACATACGAAGTATTCAGCCACCTTGGGATCTCTTTTTTAATATTCGTTGGTGATAATGGAGAATGGTAGTTAGATAGCTTAGAAGAAACCGAATGAAGATAGTTGTTGGTCGTCTCACGACTCACTCTAAATGTGTTCTCTCACTTGGCATTTTGTGAAGTTTTAGATCCCCTGCATATTTTGTAACTAATCAAACTACGGGCATTGACTATTTCCTAAAAAAATTATGAATTCGGCGTATGAATATACATACATACATACATACACATATGTATATCCTTTTTTTAGTCATTTTATATCTCTTAATAATATCATGTCACGTTAGTTAAAATATTTTAATTGATATGTCATTTTATTGACATGCATGATATAATTAGACGACCATAAAAAGGGATTAAAATAATAATAAGAGCGAGTCCAATTTAAAAATAATACATGAAGCAATATTCTAATTATCTATATATATGCACATCAATGTCGAGTGTTCGTGTGACGTTTAGCTAAGAATTAATCAAACACTAAAATATAATGCATGACATCGCTGATTAAAAACTTAATTGTTGAAAATTTGGGTTTCATCATAAATTCTTAACTTATATATAAATTCAAAAGGTTAAAAACCGGGCTTGCGATAATTTGTAAAAGACATATGATTGTGACAAATAAGATAAGTCACAAAAAGTTTGTAAGTTCTTATTATTACTATTAGAATTAGAAAGTGACTCTTTTATAGTCGAAATAAACTGCGTTATATTTTGATTTGTTTTATCAATTTTCTCTTGATTTATTTCATTATTGTAAATATAGTTATTATAGGAATTATAGGAGCTATATTTATTAACATCTTTTTTTTCGTGATTCAAAAAAATATAAAAAATTTGTCCATTTATTCTACAATATTACTGATAAATGAAAAGATATTTATATATATTCTTTGAATGAAAAATCTTATAAGATAATTTGATTTACGTATTAGTCTAATATTTCTTTTTTTTAATAGCCGCAAAATCTTTTTTGGTGATTCCAGTCTTCATCATCATAACTCATTTTGTTATAACTAATATTTATATGTACTAAGTTCAGGGTACTACGATAGGCCTTCATATGTTAATTTTTGAACATAATTCGTTATGTGCCATTACTTTTGACCAAATTATTGACGTCTTCCGTTAAAAAATCATTGTAGCAACATTTTAATATTTTAGGAGCATTCTTTTATTTTATTATTTGTTATTGTATTGTAGCATCATTTTAATATTTTAGGATCATTCCAGCTACCAAAGTTATATATTGTTGAGAGTTTAGGGACTAATTGAGCAATTTACCCCCCTTTTTTTCTATTGTCAATAAGGATTAATATCGCTTGTATAAAAAATAATTCATATTTTGTGATTAAACTTTACAAACTATTCACCCTTAAATTTTAAACTAGTGTCACTTAACCTTTTCTTGTTAGAATAATTGACATTAAACCAGCGGTCATAACAATTATTACCAGACGGTCATAACCGTTATGGCCGATAGTATAACTTAGAGGTCATAACGGTTATTACCAGACGGTCATAACCGTTATGACCGATAGTATAACGTAGAGGTCATAACGGTTATGACCAATAGTATAAACCAGTGGTCATAACGGTTATTACCAGACGGTCATAACCGTTATGTCCGTCTGTATAACACAGTGGTCATAACCGTTATGACCTCTGTATTAGTATTGAAAGACAGAAAGCTGTTTATTATTATCATGTACAAAGATACATTCCATTGATAATGAAACGTTTTATTCCCACCTGATCATCAATACGATGAGTGTGTAATGTTACAATTAATTTTACAACGATAGACCATAAAAAAACAATCAATCAATGGGGATTAGCAAGAATTAAATAATAGTACTATTAACAGTCTGGTTAAGTTAGATAACAAGATTGAAAAAGTTAGTCTAAATGTTAAACGTCCTCCTCCTTATCAGCATCACTTTATAGGTATCGGCTAGCTTGTTTTTGGCATGGGACCACATGTAACATGCAAAATACTCCCTGAAGATTTGCATGCGTTCAGCAATCACCAAATATCTGACATCCCTCCCTTCTATCAAACACTCAGCATACTTGATTGTAAACATTCCACAGTCACCTCTATTGCAAGAATAATGGAAAAAAAATTTATTAAATAAGCAACACACTCCACACAGTTCATACATAGAAATAATTTGCAATGCTTGTACTAACCCATTGGCTTGTTTAGGGATGTCTTTCATTATGGTGACTGGTATTGGGTGATTTCCTGGAGGAACCCGTGGTTTGAACTCGAACAAACTGTTTTTTTTTCAGCTAGAAATGGAATGAACTTTGACAGACCTTCCATTCCTTCACGGACCTTATTGTTATGACGTCCTTCATGCTGAGAGAGTCGTATACCTCAAGGGTCCAGTTTGTTAGGTCGAGCTTTGCTAATGCCCAATGTTTCAGCTCGCTAAAGTGAATTGGCATTAGCACCGTGTTAACGTGAAACCATGATGCCCCATCTGGGCACGCACGCCAAGCATTATCTTGAACACAGAATCACAGCAGGCCCAATCGAACTTATCGGGTGCTGCCTGGTAGACGATCCACAACGAACAGACTTTTGCAGCAAAAAACGTGTCTTAGGTTGTCACCTTTCGTTGTTCCGGTTCAGGGTACTGCCTGATCTTCTTCCTCAGGTAGTAGAATGCAACGTCAATGTGCTGCACAAACAAAAAAGATGCAAATAAATTGGAAAGAAATACAGGATAACAAACAATGTATCCTGCTAATTCAAATAAATACGGTATGAAATACATGATACTCAAATAAAATGAGTCTAAAATATTGAAGAAATGTACTTACTTCATCCCATAGCCAAATAGGAGAGGTAGCTAACTCATAATATCAACTCTTTTTTTCCACCATCATGCAGCCGAGGTCATGTGGTTTGTCAAAAACAGCATGCTTTGTAGTGTATCGGGGAGGCCGTTTACTAAACATAATGTACCGTCTGGTTAATTGGTAATGCAGTTGTTAATATATTGTAAATTTCAAATCGAGCATAATCTGTATTATAAAAAAATTTACCCTGCAGGAGTCTTCTTCAATAATCCTTTTGGAAACCACTCCCTGAACTCCTCTAGCGTCTCTTTCGAGGGTTCATCTGCGAGACCCGGAGGGAGGGGATGAGCAGATTAGTCGGAGGCTTCGACGGCGAGGCAACATCAGTGATTGATCCAGAGGGCCGTTGACCAATCCTTGATAGTCTGGCCCTCTTCTTCTTACAGATCTCTAAGTGAAATATGTAAATGAGTTAACATTGTACACAATGACCATAATGACTATATAACTAAGTTACAGAGATTCGTAACAACCACGTCACCGAGGCTCTCATCGTCGTCTGGCTCCTCAAGCTTCACGATATCCATGATAGTGTTTTTTCTTGACTATCCTTCTCCGGGTCTTGCACTATCTGCTCCTTTATTCCAACAAATTGAGGTGGTTTCACAACATGTCATAAGAATAAATACAATGTTCTAGTTGTGGAAAAGAGTTGAGATAATCTACATTTAATGTAATACTCGACTAACAGCTAAATGAGTACCTTATTCTCGTCAACCTTGACATATTCCCGAGGAACAATCACCTTTTCGGCAGTGAGGAACTCCATGGCTGCTTGAACACCCATATCAGCAGCGGCCCCGACGTTAGAGTCGAATATCACATCATCTTGAGAGCCGGTGCCGATGTGAGGTGAGGTAGGTTTGAGCTCATAATTAGCATCCGTGTGAACTTGAGGCTTCTGGCGGCTGCTGACAAATTCCTCGGTGTGTGCCTTCCCCTTCCCCTTCTCAGAAAAGTTGGCGGCCAACATTTTTATTACACTTTTCATGAGTTTGTTAGCCTTCTTCTGGCCCTTTTCAAGAGCCAACTGGCCCTTTTCAAGAGCCACCAACTTTTCTTTGATGGAGACAACCTCTCCTCGGATTTCTTTTTGAAACTCCAGCCAATCAGAGTTTGTATCGGAGCTCGGTCGGGGTGCAGAAGGCTTGGGAGGCTTGGGGTAATTTTGGCACAACACTTGGGTTCTTCATAAACAGCCGCGCAACCCATGGGTCCTTCAACTCTTCTTCGGTTGGCATCAGGATAAAACACTTACCCTGAACACATTTGATGTTAATAAAAAAATCAGTAGGGGTTACGGATTGTATCAATATGCTACTATAACCACTGTTATGGTAACAGGCTTGTGAAAATGTTAAATTGACCAACAATTGTAATTGACACTGCATACATAATAAGAGTCCGTTTGGATCGCAGGTTTGAGTTGATATTTTGAAGTTGAAATAGTAAATTTTGTTGACTTTTCAGAAAAGACAAAAAACTTTTTGGGAAAAAGACAAAAACTTTTGAGGAAAAATACAAAATTTGAGTTGAAAAGTTTGAATTGAGATGGTGAACCAAACATAGCATAAATATACGTAAGACATCATATACAATAATACCTGATCTTCGCCAACATCGGTAAAGGAATTTATGACATCATCGAACTTGACATTGTTCTCGGTGGTCCACGACAGCATACGCGGACATGCATGTTCGTACTTCTTGCTGAATTTCAATGCTATCGATGGGAGGGTCTCATAGGCCCAGACGAGTAAGGCATGAGGAAAGCCTGATACACTGTAATGCACTTTGTCGGGCCTTTTTGAAGCTCGTCTCTTCGTAGACAGCCTGTTCTCAACTGCATTACATATTGCAGTCCGGGTTGCCTCCTATGACAGAACGCCCCAAGGAAAATCATTGAAATCAGCAATGTTATCGGCCAGGGAAAAAACTTAGCGTCTATCTTGACGGAGTTTGTATTGATAAGGGAATGCAGAATATCAAGTATAGTAAACTAAGCTTCACAGCGTCATCGTCGTTGTCAAATGACGCATTCGACATCTGCAGCTCCAGATTTTCTCTCAACACGCCTCTCAAGGGCGAAAAATATCTTGTCATTAATCGGCTTTCAACCACTGGGAGATGGGTAGAGCCTGCGCATTTCATGCCGGTGATGAGGCAGAACTCGTTGATGGAAAATCTGCCATGTTCGCCTCCGATCTAGAACCAAAGAGCATCACTCATTTCTTAGTGATCCGTCAATCTCATCACAACGTTGTGGAAGACCTGGCCAGCCCAACCAAGATTGGTTAATCCCAGAAAATGCTTAATGCATGGCTGCTTGAAGACGGCCTCGTACTGTTGGGGAGACAACCACTGTCTCAGCTTCTTACAAGTTTCCGGAATGTTGATAAAAGTGTTTATTTTTGCCCTGGTAATGTCAGAATCCGACACCCGTCGATTATATTGAACCTGCGGTAATGTTAATCGTAACATAAAAGGGTAAGTATACTTATGACAGTGAAGTAATAACAAAAATTACCGGGTATAAAATAACAGCATTATGAAAACTAAAAAATTAAAAATTAATCACCATCAATTAAACAAAAATTGTCGGCCTAAAATGACCAAGTCATTATGAAAATGACGGTCCGCAACCAACAAAAAAGATGGTAATTTTTGTGACCAATAAGCCATAACAACATGAAAAAGAGAAAACACTGAGTAATTATTATTATGACCAAGTCATAATTAAAATGACCATCCTAAAATAAGTTAAAACTCATAGTAATCATTATTATGACCAACAAGTCATAATGAAAATGACCACCGGACATAACAGAAAACTGAAACTGAGTAATAATTATTATGACCAGAGAGTCATAACAAAAATGACCACTCCATTTTGTTTCAAATAGCCGAGATCATCTACACTTAAACACAAACATCGACGAAAACGTTAATATAAAATATAAACCAAAACATATACTTGAGTTAACGAATGTTTATGGTACAGAACATATCAAAATCTTAACTTTATGTACAATATGATAACATTGTTCAGTAAATCAACTGGAAAGTGGAATATCATCAAAAAAACGCATATAAAAATGGAAACTTTGTTTTTAAAAATCAAAAAACTGCATATTCTTACTAAAAAATACTAAAAGTGTAAACTTTTTAAACACAAAGACCAAAACAAATTTTTATTCGATCCAGCTTCCGATATCTTTTATTATACGACACTTATATATATATATTAACAATGAAAATATTTTTCAAAATAAAAAAAAAATTTCATTACCTTTTCAGAGTCGGATATATTGTCGTCTTGTTCACTCATGAACATCTGGGAGACTTTTAGTTCGACTTCCCCCTGAGTAGCCTTCGGCGCAGTTTCGGGAGTAGTGTTCTTCTCTAACATTTTTGTTGGCGTCGACATAGGTATTTTTTAAATATTTTTCGACGTTAACAGACGTTTAACCAGTATATAAAGGGCTACGGTGGTGGTTTAGGATGGTTTCCGAGCGGTTTTAGAGTGGTTGCAAAGCTTTCTCTCTCTAGAATCGGAGTTTCTCTCTCTCTAAAACACTGTAGACGCTGGTTGAAATTTTTTGTGAGATTATTAGCGGGAGAATGCCTTTTGGGCGGGTGAGAGATGAGGGTAAATCTGTAATTCGACATTTAAATGACTCTTGGTATTTTCATTTATTTTAAAATGCAGATTACAGGACGGTCAACTTCATAATGACCGCCTGGTAATTTTCATTGTGACCTCTTTGTGTCTAAGGTTTTTCGCCAATACGTCACCGTATCGTGTAGCACTATCGGTCATAACCGTTATGACCGATAGGATAACGTAGCGGTCATAACGGTTATGACCGTCTGGTCATAACGGTTATAACCGACGTATAACACTATCGGTCATAACGGTTATGACCAGACGGTCATAACGGTTATGACCACTACGTTATACTATCGGTCATAACGGTTATGACCGTCTGGTAATAACTGTTATGACCGATACGTTATACTATCGGTCATAACGGTTATGACCGACGTATAACACTATCGGTCATAACGGTTATGACCGTCTGATAATAACCGTTATGACCACTGGTTTATACTATCGGTCATAACGGTTATGACCGTCTGGTCATAACGGTTATGACCGTTGTGTTATACAGACGGTCATAACGGTTATGACCTGGTAATAACCGTTATGACCACTGGTTTATACTATCGGTCATAACGGTTATGACCGTCTGGTCATAACAGACGGTCATAACCGTTATGACCAATGGTGTAACACTTTGACCAATACATCACCGTATTGAGCATTTACAGGGGTCACAACGATAATGACCATGGGGTCATTATGAAAATGACCGATCCTGTGGGAGGATGTCTGACAAAAAACTGGTCATTTTTATAATGACCACCTGGTCAATATCGTTGTGACCAAAATTATACGCTAAGATTTAACAGTTACAGGGGTCACAACGAAAATTACCATGCGGTCATTATGATAATGACCGTCCCTGTGAGAAGACCAACTGTTAAACAAATTCAAAATAATGAAATTTTTTTCCCCTCTGCAAGCAAATCGTTAAACGCAAAGTTTTTAGACATTGAAACCAGATTTTGTAATTTTTTGAACTTTCGACTTCTTTGATTCGTTAACTTATCTTTAATTAGTTTTTAAAATATTCTGCCTTGTATATCACGAAACTGTTTGTAGATGTCTTTCGTGGTGGTTTCGGACGGTTTCCGAACGTTTCCGAGCGATTGCAACTGTTTCTCTCTCTAGATTTCGTTTTCTCTCTCTAAAGAACTGTAGATGCTGGTTTCAGGGGCCATGCGAGGGAGATGAGGATAAACCAGTAATTTGACATACAATTAATCCGTCTAGGCCCCACATATCAGGCTGAAGAGTGACGTGGCAGTGCTAGAAGTGAAAGGGAAAAAAAGTGGTGCTGATTTTAATATTTTTTTCCATAGGTGCTAAAAGTGAAATTTACCCTTTATAAGAATTAAATTATCACCTAATAAAAAATTTAAATATTATTTAGATTAATTATTCTTTTTAAAATTTGAATATTTTAATTTTAAAAATATTATGTATGGAGAAGATTTATAAGAATTATTACTATTGTGTTCTTTCTATATTTTAGAAAAACATATGAAGAATATGTACACTAAAATTTTATTAAATAAAAAAGTATATACCAACAACCTATTTAATTAATTCCAAACGCAATAATTTTGAACTCAAAGTACAGTTACATGAAAGATTTTCTTTAAAACAATAATGCCAAACTGGCCCTAACTTGATTTATATTTTGTGATTATATTGACTATTACTATTTTGAGTATTTCATGCCATTCATATACTAGTTAGTATTAAAAAGAAGTTTTGAGAAAGAATTAATAAAACATTTTTTACTGTATATAACAAAGTTGTAATTATAAGTTGGAAGAATCATTATAAAATTGTATGTAGAATCACTTACCTTAAGGTAGTTCATTTTAAAATGATATGTAGAATTAAAGAATTTTTCTTTTGTCTTATGGGTGAGAGAATTCGTATTTTTATATAATATAAAAGGGTTGTTTTTGTGATTATTTCTATTATGTTAGTCTATGTTTCCATATGATAGAGACCTTCATTTAGATTTATTAATAGCCTTTCAATTGTACTTTATTAATATGGAATTTACCCCCCAAAAAAAAAATAAAGAAAGAAAACGTATGTAAAATCACAGCCTTTATTTAAGACATTGGAAAGTTCAAGATCAAATCTTCTATCTAATTTTTATATCTTAAATGATGATGTTTAATTAATAATATATTATATCATTTTAAAAGTTTGAAATACTTTATAATTGATTTTTTATATTTTATTATCTAATTTATTTAATAATGTGTCACAACATTTGAAACATCAAAACTGAAAAAAGATTTTAGTCCAAAGTAAAATGCATGTCAATGATTAATATAGACAAGGACGACCCCATAAGAGAATACAAAAAAATAAACTCTCAGATACCACGCTATAATCCTTATATTATTACTTAATTACGATTAATTAATTGAAATTTTGTATAGCGGAATGTCTTGTTTTTTCAGTCTTTTATATTTCTATTCTCTATCAATAGCATATGTTTCTAAACGTTAACTATGATTAAAATCACATTAAAACAAAAAAAAAAAAACAAACAAACAAACAAACGCAATAATTCTAATTTCTTATACAGATCTAAACAACTAAAACATTACCCCTTCTATAGGTAAATTTTTTAGCACATTGGATGAAATTCTCCTTAAAATTAGTATAATAATAATAATAATAATAATACAAACTAGAGAGTAGAAAGCTTCCAATGCTTCCCAAACAAAGATTGGATGATATTAGCACGTTAAAAATTGATATCACTATCGTGAGATCATCTGTAATATATATACCTATGTTGATATTATATTTGTCACAAACAAGTATACAAAATAATTCTATCTTATTTTGTAGTTCAATATATATTGTTAACTTTAAAACTATAAATTTTTTGTCTATCATTATTTTTCTTTAAAACTCGTAAAAAATGAATTTTTAAAATTAAATAAATTAAAAATAAAAATATTTCAATGAGAACGTAAAAAAATCAATGCAACAACTAATAAAAATTAAATATGTTAAATTTGATATTGGTTATCTATAGTGACAAATTTATAACAAAATTAGTTAAATGGTAAATTTGACATCATAGATGACATTATATTAAAAGTATGTTTTCGTATAAATAATATCAAAATTTACAATTGACAGAGTAATTTAGCATTTGCCTTTGTATTAATAATGCATTAGCCAACGTTTTATATTTTGTATTAATATGTTAAATTTGATATTGATTAACTATTGTGATAAATTTACCATCAAGTTTGATATATATGAAAATTTTGACGTTAAAAACATAGTACTATATTAAAAGTATATTTTTCACACAAAATCAAAATTTACAATTTATTCATCAAATTTGTACTTGCTCTAATATTAATAATGCCTTGCCGAACGTGTTAGGTTTTGTTCACATGCCTTCTTTTTGGGTACTTAAAAGCTCATTACCCGATGAACAAGGAACATATTGGAAAGAATCTCTTAATTGGCTTTGTTTGACTGCCACACTAACTATACTGTTTGTATTCCTATTTAATTACAAATTAATTAGTAACTTTCGTAATTTTAAAATTATTTTTGATAAATAAATAAGATCGGATTCTGACTTCATCATTTTCAAGTTTTTAGTCTAATAAATAGGAACACTCTTTAGGTATGATAAAATCAAATTTTTTATATAAATTTTCTCAGTCGTCTGTACGAGATCTATCATGTCATCATCAATTCAAACTTCAATAATTAAAGTTGGAATGAAGCCTAAAAGAAAGATAATCGGACTTAGAACTCGGATGCAAGAAAAAACACCTAACAAAGATATCAAAAATCCTTTGTCATCTTATTCACACCTGTGGATGTTTTGGAATTCTAGAATTTGCTCGTTAGGTGTGCTTTACTGAATATTTAAATTTCCTTTCTGATCACATCTTAACCACTAATTTGTCTATTATGCTCATCTGACATGATTTGAACCAGAATCTTCCCTATTTTTTAATTTAACAAATAAAAAAGGGGGAGCAATTATCAAAATGTTCCAGCACAGCCCCGCCAAAATCAGTTAGCATGCCTATAAACATCCTCCCATGCAATGCCATCACCTAATCCATTGAGAATTTTTTAAGAAGCAGTCATCTATTTTACACCATCTTAAGCTATATGTGTATATAATACACTTTCTTTCTTTTCTTTTCTTTTTCTTTTTTTTTTTTTTTTTAAAATCTTAATGCAGTTTTGGATGATTAAGGGCTTGTTTGGCCATGAGTTTAGTTTAAACTAAACTGTACTTTTTTCATCATTTTTTTGTCTTTTTCCCCAAAAAGTTGTTTATCTTTTCTGAAAATTCAAAAAAATTCAAAAAAATTTACTATTTACACTTACAAATCTTAACTCAAACTTACACACCAAATACCCCCTAAGTTTTCAACTTTAATTATTTATTTTCACTCCAATCTCTTAACTTTAAAATGTTCCTCTTTCAGTGACCAAGCCAGCAAAATTTTTCAACGGCAACACTATTCCATAGTTTTTTTATAAAATGGGGGACATGATTATATATTTCAAATCTGAGTGGTGGTACCATTATAATTTTTACATCGAGCTATCACAAGCTAAATTTTGGAACCAATAAGCATCTGAAAACATGTTTCCTTAGTCAGTGGGGGACCTGCTTAGGGGCCATGGGGGGCATGTGCCCAAGTAAATTTTTTTGAATTTCAAATTATGTCCCACATTTTTTTTAAAAATGTTTGTAAGTTGCCCCCACTTAAAGTTTTCTTTTTAAATGTGCCCCACATAATTTAGAATATTTTTATGTTTTAGTACAAAAACCGATATTAAGTACATTCTTTTCTTCAAAAAAAAAAAAAAGTACATTTTTTTTTTTTCCCCTCCCAATTCCTTTATCTACATTTCTTTCTAATTATTTTTATTACAACTTTAGTTTGTTTGGAAAATTTTTTGACTGTAAAATGATCAACAATTAAAATAATATGTGCGGGTGTTTTTTACATTTATTAGAAAAGGATTCATCTTCAAAAGTAAAAAATGATGGTATAAAATAAATACAACTGACACTTAATTTTAAGTTTAAAAAAAATACAAACAACTTAAGTGGTGATGGTATTGAAAATTTGATAAGGTCATGGACTAAAGGTTGTTTATAAGCTTACGTAATACGATATATAATCAGGAATGTAGTTTCAGGTTTATAGTGGTGTGACTCTAAAACTAATAATTATGTGATTAATTGATTCGGTTTAAAATATTTAATCAGATTATTGAAACCTATATTATATATTCATATTGGTCTATTTACTAGCTCAATATAATTCCATTAGCTGGTGGTAATTGACTAAATTACTAATGCGGTTTAAATTCTCGTTAGTGTTGTGATGACGCACCCGGCACACTGGGATGATAGTGGGTATGTCCAACTAGTTAGAGAATAGATTTTTTGTTGTTTAATCTATTTGTGATAAGTATCCAGTTGAATAATTATTTATTTATTAAATAATTATCATGAGATTTATTTATTTATGATTTATAATTTAAATTAATGATATTTATCTTTTGAGATAAATATGGAATTTAATTTAAATTAATGGATACAGATATAAAATTATTTGAATAATTAGTTTAAATATCTTGAGAATCTTATTTAAATAATGAAAGTTGACTAGATATGGATAATGTCTCAAAAAATTTGGAACTAAAACAAAATCTTATCTAATCCCCTACATGTAGGCGCTTTGTTTTTTTTTTTGTTTTTTGTTTTTTTTGTTTTTTGTTTTTAAGGAAATAGAAGAGATTATTCTCCTTCTTGATTTTATGTATAGATAATTATTATATAATTATTTTAGAGTAATTGACTTAAATAATCCATGAAATTTTTAAAAGGTGACGATATGATCCATATTTTATTTTTTATTTTTTGGCTGAGAACTATGAACTCCTATTTTTTTTGGCTATTTTAATTCTTTCCGTCCAAGTCCATTAAATTTCTAACAGAATACATCATCTGCAATGCATATGATCTAACTTAGGAGGGCATTTTAATAATCTAATAATAAATTTAATGTAACAAAAATTAAAATAAAAAATAAAAAAAACTCAAAAATAAAAGTAATAAACTAGTTAGTTGAAGCTCTTTACAAGTTCTTGGATCATTCTTGGAGGTTCTTGACTCACAAAATACATATTTAAAAATAATTCAGACATCACGAGTTCGTTCGATCATAGAAAATTTTTAAAATTCCACCACACAATATTCCTACAAGGTGTCGCTTGGCAAATGGATCAAGATTGGAGAGTCTGAACATTTTTCGGTTCCAACTCGAATTGTAACTTCAAATGGGTGTTTGAAGAGGAAAAAAATATGAATGTGGTTCAGATTTTGGAAAAGGGAATCTTATATGATAACCCCATTTAAACTGGATCATATAGATCCAGATCCATTACCCAAATGGTGCCCCAGTTTTAGGTATTCTTTCGAGTATTTTTGCTGCTGTAATTTTTTTTTTTTTTATTATTTTTATTTTATTTTTTTGGCAAATTGAACAATAGTTTATATCCATAAGATTATAATCTTTCCCGCATATGGTTTTCTACATATACATAATCAAGGATACTCAGATAAGCAAATCATGATAAATTTGTTACTCAACTTAACACATATTTATTTAAGTTACAAAATTTCTGCTGAATTGTGATATCTGAAACACTTTCCCCTGTAAATTTTAAAAGCTAACATTCGTTCCCCAGAAAATTAAACTTCAACAAAAGTGGTCTTACTGTTAGGTTTTTTAACTTAAAATTGGTTCATAGTACATAAATTAGGGGTATTTTAGTAATCTCACTAACAACGTCTTAAATGGATTTTTTTTTTAATGAAAAATCTTAGGAGTTTCAAAATACTAATAAACCTTATGAGGTGGGGGGGTGGGATTGTGTCATTTCTTCTCTAGAGGACTTAGCCTTTCCAACCATTCAAACTTCACTTAATGCACTCGTACCTTTAAGCCTTGAACCATAGCAAAATCGAAATTTTTTTTTTTATTTGTTCATTAATGGTTTGCACGCATGGCAACATTGAAGAAAAAAACAAAAAACAAAAAAAAACACCCACACACACGCACATACGTACAACACAACACAAACACACTAGTTATGCACAGAGTCTGAAGACAAGGGCTGGTTACCGAGCGTGAGGGGAGGGAGATCAGGCTGTGGGAGAGGGGGGAAAAGTGATTGCTGATTAACTGCGGTAATGGGAGACCTCAAGGGTGGGGGGACGACATTCTCGCTGCTGAGGAGGAGGGAGATCTTGCCGACGATCTTATAATAAGGTCAAAATACCTTATAATAAGGTCTTAATGTCAAAAAAAGTTTCTTTACAAGTATCGTATCCTAATAATTTATTCCTTATGTTGTTGTAGTGTTAGTTCCCCCCCCCCCCCCCCCAACACCCCCCACCCCTCTTATATTTATGGTATTTTTTTTCATATTATCATCTATTTGTACAATGGATTATATATAATTTTTCTGACCTGTACTTTTTAATATATATGTACCTATTTATTGAGTCATATACAATATATTAAATATGTAATTTAATTTTCTTAAATTTTGTAATTGTTTATAATGTTATAATTAACTATTAAATTATTCCACGACAACAATTATCGTCGCCAAAGTTAATAAACTAAATCTTTTTGCAACTATGGATTTGATATAAAAGTCGTTGCTAGATTGTGTTCATTGACATAACTGATAACGGGTTTTTTGTGATGTCACTTTAACTTTGAAGACAACTTAAGTCGTCCCCTAAAAGACTTGTTTAGGTCGCCACTAGCTTTTAGGGATGATGTTTGGCGACGATACTGTCGTCACTGAAAATTTGAAATAGCAAGTCTTAATAACGGTTTTCAAAAATTGTTGTTGAAGAAGTTTCAATCATGGTTTACTCGTTTTCAACGTTAGTTTTCATGAACCATACCTATTGGGGTCAGACTTCGTTTCCCCATTACGTTATTGCCTAGGTCAGCATGAATGTTGGACTAACGATTGGTGAACAACGAACATTGATCCATTGTTCGTTACGCATTTCTGAGCTCAAATACTTGGGCTCAGCCTAAACAACTTATCATCTACAAGGGTGACGAACATCGAACAATTGATCCTTCGATCATTCGATATTGGTCTCACTGACCTTTTGAGGCCAATAAATTTACCAAGCGTTGATCAGATATACCTGGCTTGACATGACGAATGATGGACGATGATGATCGATCACTTGATGCTCGATCATCTTCTGCTCATCACGGGTGATGATCGGTTCGTCGTCCAACATTCATATTTAGCAAATAACAAATGATGAGTGATCATTCTTCATAACTGTCAAGCCCACGATCAATCATTGGATTGTGGGCCCCACAGACTTGCACACGTTCCGAATTACATGGGATAGTGGGGAACAGCCCACTACTGTCCCACGGATCCAAACCCACTACTTTCCTTCTATAAATATAGGAAGACCCTTCTCATTTGGAATATCTTTTAGCCTTTAATTCTTATTAGCCGGAATACCCTCAGAAATTATAACCTTTGTACTAAAATTTCGAATATAGTGAAACTCCAGACTTAGAGGATGCAGCACAATTAGGCGAACCTCTCTAAATTTCAGTGTTAATACCCTTTTTTTTTTTTTTTTTTAACAATACCCACCGTTGACGCAACGAATAACAAGCACGCCCACTCCTAAGTTTGGCAGCGTCACTTTCCTGAAGTTTGATGGCATGTTAGACCCCAGGACCATTTGCTCTAGTATAAGCATGTTGTGCAGTCGACGAACAATCCAACCAGCATGCTAGATGACATGACAATAGCTAATCTATACGAAACCTTATTTACTTCACGATATCAACAACCTCGAGAATAACATTAATATTCACTAGTTAAAGGAGCCAAACAAACTGTTACAGATTGTTTATAAACTATTAACTTATTTTGTACAAGTTTCCAAAATTCGTTAGAAACCTTTTTTTTTTTTTTTTTTGGAGAAAATATTACTTTTTAAAAAATTGAGAATTATTTTGTTAAAAAATTAAAAGTAATTGATAAGAATTTAGGTTAAAAAAGTTATAAAAAAAAATTTCGGTTTAAACATTTATAGCAATCTATTATGACTATGCATGTAATAGAAGAAACAATAGTCGAAGAAAAATTGATCAGAAGATTTTTTTTTTTTAGGGACTAACCCTCCATATGTCAAACATTTAGTATAGAATGGGTCTGTCATAGTAGCATGATGACATGAGGCACATGGTCTACTGAATAATTTATCTTATGGAAATAATTAGGTGTTAGTTTAATTGAAATGTATAAGATATTCGTGTCACTCCTTTGAGATGAGAAGCAGAAATAATGATAAGATTGAGGTATACATCACCATACATTGACAATTGACGAATATATTATAAACTTTTCAAGTTTAAAATTTTATTTCTCATTAACTCTTATAAACAAAAATTATTGTGATAGTCTATTTTTGGTTTTTTTTTTTTTTCTTTTAAACATTACAATGATAAGTTCTAAATTTTTAGTTAGTTTGATATATATATTTTTTAACTTTTTTTTCCAAACTGAGTAATTATTAAAAGAAATTGCATGATTTCTATAGATATTTATTAATAGTTAATTAAACACCAAAAATTCAGCATAAAAAATAAATATCAAAAGAGAAGGTGAATATATGATATGCATACGAACTATTATATTGGTTAACTTCTACATCGACAACAATGTCCTTACTATCATCTTTCCCATTTTATGTTGAAATTTGGATCGACACTCAAAGGATGAACAACATGAATATCGTAATTATTTATGCCACGTACGATAACAAAGTGAATTTTGCACATCTAATTAGAACAAAATGTCAATCTTCATTTGTAGCAATAAATAATAGTACACCAAATTGTAAAACTAAGTTTAATAGGTAGCAGTAGTTTAGCTAATACATATTATCAGTTCACTTTCCAATTAATGGTATTCAACAACTCGAATACTAAGCCTAATAAGCAAAAAAAAAAAAAAAAAATAGAGTAATAACTAGTGGATTACTTTTTTTCAACTATTTGATTATTGGATAAATATACTGTGATACCCTAGAAATTCATAAGCATAATTCATGAATTATTATTATGATATCTTCATTAATATGCTCTTAATGAATTATCTTGATGAATATCAAATTTCAAGATCGACTGATAATATATGTATCATCGGTGTGATGATGTCGATGATTTAACAATGTTAAATTTCTATATTTAAATTAGAAATTTTATATACATAAAATATGAGATGAACGACATAAAAAATTTATACGAAAAATTAATTATGTCGTATTAGAGGGATAACGGTAAATTTTAGGAAGAACCCCAAAATTTTTTTTTTATGAGTAGGTCAATTTAAGGATCTTAGTATTTATTTTGATTATATCAATAGTCAAGCTTTGAGACTATGATTGGGAATTAATGTATCACATGGATAGAAGATGAATTATTAGTATTACTCTTAGGAAATCCAAAGGTGGAAAATTGATCAAAAATTGTGCTTGATTTGAAATCAATGGTGTAGATTTTATGTTAAGGGATCCTAGGCAAATCAATGGCCAGCTTTGAATGATAGTGACCAATGAGAGCTTAAGGTGAGGATAGGTGTGATGGAAGATCAATGGATGAGAATGAAGATGACAACTTGGATCAAGGGTGGAAATTGAAAGAAAGAAAAACAAAAATGAAAATGAGAAAACCATGGGTGGATTCGGATATTTGGTTCAAGAAACAAGGGGAGAAATGTGAAAAAGGAGAAAAAGAAGAAAGTGTTGCATGCATGCAACCTTGTGTAAGACATGGCATGGTTTATTTAGGCAAGTTGACCTAAAGAATAGACAAGTGAAAGTGACACATTGTCTTAACTTTATTGAACCAAATTTCACCCAAAAACCCTCCCAAAGTGCTGGCCATTCAGGGGCTGATTCAGCCAAATATTTTTCAAATTTCCTCCCTCAAAAGACAGCTCTCTCAAGGCCAAATTTGGCTAAGCACAAACCCCTAACACCCCATTTTCTTTCTCACACAAGTTAAGCACTCAAACCCTAACTCTCTAACCACCACCAAGCTCTAAACAAAACCAAGAACCACCAATACTATTCTCCATCTCCAACACATCTCTAGTATCCCTCCTCCATCCATTTTCAAGCTCTAAGAAACCCCGTTCCGAAGATCGAAGAAGTGAGAGTCGGAGTTAGAGGATGTTTCACTAAAGGTAACCTAGCGGTATTCTTCGTGTTGTAGTCTTTTTGAGAGAACTAAAGTATGATATTTAGTTATGATCTTAATATTAGACTTCTTCTTACCTAGGAAAATTTTTGTGAAGAACTTGGAAGGTTCGAGATCTTAAAGGATTCCGGAGCATTTCGGTAAGATCTATGAACTTTGTTTGAAGTTTGTAGTTGTTGTGGTAATATGTCATGCATTCGAAGCTTTGGTATAAAAAATAAATTATGTATTAAGATTCTACAGAGGATAAGCTTCATTTTAGACTTTGGAATCACTTGATTTGCTTTTATATGTCAAAAGTTATGTGCCTTTGAAGTTGTGACACTAAAATGAAGAGAAAATGAACCTCCGAGACACAACATAGCCATGGGTTTACTGTACTCCGAACCCTTTAGACTCAAAATTTTGGATTATAAGTTATAGATCTAAAAACTATATTCTTTAAGGTTTCCAAAAAGGTATCTTACGCCTTGAACGGATAAATGTGCAATTTTTGACGAATTTTACAAGTTTGGACCATGAACCGAAAATCCTGGCTGGAAATCTGTGCCAGCCACTGGTTTTGTATTTTTTGAGTTAATAAATCTTAACTTTTATAAAACTGTTCTTATCATACAAAATAGACATTATAATCTTTCCAATGACATATCTTTTGTCTTATTTGGACTTGTAAGTAAATTGTTATGATTTTTCTAATCTTACCTATGAATCTGGATTTATGGTTTAAATGTGAAACCAACAGTAACAAACCTAAGTTGATGGTATGAATAACTCAAGTAATAAAGGAAATGACTTTACCACTGTAAAGTAGACATTTTAAGCTTCAAAATGAGATATCATGCGTTTTAAAATGGATATGTATATAAATTTTAATAAATCCCTCAAGATTGTAGTATAATCTGGTAATCTAAGATTTTACCATAAGACACTTAGAAAAACGTCTACATTATGTTTGAAATACATGAAATCTTGGAAAACAAGTTATAAAGACAGAAACTAGATGTTTCAAACTTTCCAACAAGCCATCTAGTGTCCAAAACGGAATTATACTCAAATCTAAATAAATCTTATAAGTTAGAGTCCTACACCGATAAAACGATTAAACAGTAAAATGTGCCACAAGGGTAAGTCTTGACATATGAACATATTTAGTTATAAAATGAATTGATTTTAAGTGTATGATCAAATAATGTGAAAACCCTAACTTTATGAAATTAAATCATAAGTTTTAAATGAGCCAAGATAAAGTATACTTGATGGTTACTAAGCGTATACCAAGAGATTACCTTAGCCCAACTAAATGAACATAACTTAGGGGTTGGGCTAGCCCAATAATAAAAGAGAGGTATACCCTTAGGTGACTCCTTGTCATCTTGATGATTTATTAATTACTTAATTAATTAATTAATTAATTAATTAATTAATTAATACATAACCAAATATAATTAATAAAGTAATTGATTAATTAATTGATTAAAAATTAATTAATTAATTATAAGAGTTAGTAGATGATAATCAAGATTATTATGTTGAATAATTACATAATTATAATATATGATTAATTAGAGATTAATTAATCATTAATTATTAATCATTGATATAATCATCAAAATAATTGTGGACAATTAACTAGAGATTAATCAAACATCAATTATTAGATTAATCAAATTATTGATTATTACTACTAGAATTAATAATTAATAATTACTATATGAGAATGAATATTTAAGTAACATAATTAAATTATTAACAAGATAATTATTATAAGTCAATTTAAAATTATATAATTGAATTATAATTTCTTATAAAATAAAGTAATAATTAATATTACGCAATTAATTAATTAATCAATTAATTAATTAACTGATTAATTAATTAAAATAATCAATTAAATTAAATAATAATTAATAGAAATTTATTTTAATACTTAATAATTAATAAGAATTAATTGTTAAGGTTAATTATGTTATAAGTAAATTAAGTTCTCTATAGTTTATTAAATAAATAATAAAATAATATTACTATAATTCTATCTAATAATGAGATATTGTCAATAAAGACAATTTCTCAAATATGCGTAGTAGAGATACAACTCCAGAAGTTTAAGCATATAAGACAAGTAAGTACAAACCTCACCTACAACATGCAACAAAATGTCTTTCTTTGTGGATGCTCTACATTTACTATGACTTGACTTGATGATGTTGTGAGTATATGAGTTATACGTATTGCTTTGATTAGGTATTTAATGTGCATAATTCATCTTGCACTGAAATGATCGGCATGCCTCACATATAATTATGTCATAATGATATATGCATAGTGACATGTAAATCTACACATTGTCACAATTAATAAGAATGAGACAAATAAAAGATAGGATTAAGTGTCGTACCAACCTCCAATTAGTGAGAGGATATGATAAGAACGAAAATTATAAAATATGACCTTGGAGGTTGTTGGAGAGTCGCTTCCCTAACTCCCCATTGGTTGCGCGCATATGGGTACGACATAGGGGCCCTTAAGTAGACAAAATATGTAAATAATAAAGCATAATTGAACACATATAGTTCACATACATTTTTAAACATTCATGATGTTACATGTGATGATATGATTTTATGAAAATAATTTATGAGATATTGTTTGTACTTGCTGAGCGAAAGCTCATCATTGTGTGTTCGTGCTGTAGGTAACGCGGGTAAGCAGGTCATTGCTTAGATGTTCTATGGACTAGCGAAGCTGTGCGGAGGCGACGAAGGACGGGAGTAGGATACCACCACGAATTAAATTTCCGCATTTAGATTTCGTAAAACTATTTTATATTGACTATATTTATAATTATATTCCAATGTTTTGGCACTACTAAATTAGTATGAGTATTTTACAAGAAAAGACCTTAGACTATTTCCTGATAATTTTTATGAAGTTATAACTTTTTAAAGATATCATCTAGTTACGATTTTAAATTGGATAGTTAGTTGCTAGAGGTTTACAATTTCCTCAATTAAAAATTTTAGTGATTCTAACTTTTGTAATACGAATATAATTTTAAAAAAAATTTCTATATTTTCAGAACCAAACGTAAATGAATGTTAAGACTAAATTAAATAAGAATAAGTAAGTTAGTTAACGGTCTAAAAAGTCGGGGTCGTTACATATACACATTAAAACCATCGAAATCAATCAAACATGAGTGACCGTATTGATTGACATTGCTATACATTGGTTCAATCTGCAAAGATTTTTCTATATCTGATTAGACCAAAAGGTCAATCTCCATTTGTAGCAATAAATAGTAGTAGACTGAGATGTAACCAAGTTTAGTAAATGGTATTGGTTTAACTAATACTTACTATAAATAAGTTTCTGATTACTAGTTCTCGACGACTTGGTTACAAATCATCATAAGCAAAACATATATATAATATACAATAAGAAAACATAGGTTACCTTCGTTGAATTGCCTGGTAATGAGATGAATATGAACCTAAAAAACAATCGGAATTGACTAAACAATAAGTACTGTATTCGACCTTCATTCCCATACATTGGTTCAATTTGCAATCCGAGCATGTAGCATCTAAGTTATTCAAATTAGTCTATCATATTCTTTTTCTTACTATTATATTTTAATGGCAAATCCTAAGCTCCAACTGCGGAGTTACCAAATGTGTGTGTGTGTGTTTTTTTTAAGTTTTCACTTTCCATATACTATTCTACGAAAGTATGTAAACAATTACTCGCCCGTTGCGTACAACTATTTGTCTACATTTAGACCATTCCATTTGAATGGTCCATCCGAATATGTGTTCAGTTGTACTATTGGAAATGGAGCATCCAACTGTTATTTGGATTTTTGTTCTTAAATGGCAAAAATTCCTCCCCCAATATAATTTACCTCCACTCTAGTGTATTGTTTATGTCTTTTTAAATTTCTACTTCCAACTACATATTTATTTTTGGAACACCGGTTTAAGTTGGAATTTTTATGTTTGAGCTACTTGACTTTTCATAAATTAGTAAGAAATTTGTTGACTTAAAAAAAAGAAGACAAAATTGACTTGGAATTTTTAAGTTGGAACTTGAGTTCCAACCAATGTATAAGTTTATGTTCAAATGTTATGTTCAGAATGTTAATTTACAAAACGTCAGTTTGAATGATAGTTTCAAATACTTATTGTTGGAGCAGAATTTCGTCCAACACCAAATAAACATTCTTGAAATTGAAAACAAGATCAAACGAAAGAAATAATCAAGAACATTCAGTATGAACACAAGAAAACACAAGAACCTTAAGAATATATAGAAAACCGGAGTCCGGTATAATTGCCTCAAGGCTTTGTATTGAAAATTGTGTCTTCCCTTTTTCTGTCAATTCAAGAGAATTTATAATACATTGGGAATGTAGGAGTTTAATTCTCCCATTAATTGAGAGTTTATTCTCTCTTTAATTACAATGAACCATTCACATTCCGGTGATCTGATATGTAATAAATATAGACGTTTAACGTCTTTGATATTAAATATAGACGATTGAGTTCCCTTTGTAAACTCCTATTAATTGTTGAACGTTGTCCTTTGTAGACGCTTGAAACTTCTCCTTCTGACGTCTGATATACCTTATGAAAACTCATACTTAAGGGTAGTCTCCTTCCTCATAAATGAGTATAACTCTACCTGGGTTGTCTCCTACCTTATAATTAAGTAGGCTCCTACTTAGATTGTCTCCTTCCTTATAATAATTAAGTAGGTTTCTACCTAGATTGTCTCCTTCCTTATAATTAGGTAGGCTCCTACTTATATTGACTTGAGTAAAAATAATTTTACATAATGACAAAAAATACCATCCAACATCAGCCCCCCAGTCCCTAAGTTTAGTATGTCAAACGACAGGGACTTTTTAACTCTCCTTTTTTTTTTTTAATTCGGTCCTGCCGAAAAATTTACGATCGGTCCTGCCGTCATGTTCACGTTTGATCCTGCCAAACTATATTATATATATATATATTTTTTGAATTTGGTCCTGCCGAAAAATTCATGATCGGTCCTGCCGTCATGTTTGATTGGTCCTGCCGTCATGTTTATGTTTGGTCCTGCCAAACTATAATGAATTCGGTCCTGCCGAAAAGTTCATGATCGGTCCTACCGTCATGTTCACGTTTGGTCCTGCCAAACTATATATATATATTTTAATTCGGTCTTGCCAAAAAATTCATGATCGGTCCTGCCGTTATGTTTATGTTTGGTCCTGCCAAACTATAATGAATTCGGTCCTGCCGAAAAATTCATGATCGGTCATGCCGTCATGTTCACATTTGATCCTACCAAACTATATATATATATATATTTTGAATTCGGTCCTGCCAAAAAATTCATGATCGGTCCTGCCGTCATGTTTATGTTTGGTCCTGCCAAACTATAATGAATTCGGTCCTGCCGAAAAGTTCATGATCGGTCCTGCGTCATGTTCACGTTTGGTCCTGCCAAACTATATATATATATATATTTTTTTTTAATTCGGTCCTGTCAAAAAATTCATGATCGGTCCTGCCGTCATGTTTATGTTTGGTCCTGCCAAACTATAATGAATTCGGTCCTGCCGAAAAATTCATGATCGGTCCCTGCCGTCATGTTCACGTTTGGTCCTGCCAAACTATATATATATATATATATATATATATATTTTAATTCGGTCCTGCCGAAAAGTTCATGATCGGTCCTGCCGTCATGTTTATGTTTGGTCCTGCCAAACTATAATGAATTCGGTCATACCGAAAAATTCATGATCGGTCCTGCTGTCATGTTTATGTTTGGTCCTGCCAAACTATATTTATTATTATTTTTTAATTATTTTTTAATATGTTGGAGTCATTGGAGGATACTTATCTCCTCCTATGGAACCATTGGAGAATATTGGAGTCGTGGGAGGATACTTATCTCCTCCTAAGGAGCCATTGGAGAATATTGGAGTCGTTGGAAGATACTTATCTCCTCTTATCTCCCCATTTTCTTTTTTCATGCTAGCATGGTAAAAGAAAATCAAAAATCAAAAAGTATTGACAAAAATTTCATCTTTATTTGAATAATTCTTATGCCTTTGGAGCCATTAGAGAATATTGGAGTCGTTGGATGATACTTATCTCCTCTTATCTCCCCATTTTCTTTTTTCATGCTAGCATGGTAAAAGAAAATCAAAAATCAAAAAAGTATTGACAAAAATTTCATCTTTATTTGAATAATTCTTATGCCTTTGGAAACTAGGCATTACATCAAAAACCTAACTTAAATAAAAACACACTCTTCAAAACTAGGTCTCCTTCTTTAAATCTCCGCTCCTTAAGCCTTGAATTGAAGTACCCTAGATGTAGCTTGCTGATACGTAGCCACCCGAATACAAGCTTGTGCTCATTTCTCTTCCACCAAATCAAGCTTAGTACACAATTCATCATTATTTTGCTCTTCATGATAGGCCTTAATTCGATGAGTCGGTATTCCTACCTCCGCAGGGATCACAGACTCTATACCATATGCCATAGAAAAAGTTGTTTCTCCGGTTGGAGTCCTACCCATATAATGTTTGCTTCCAATAACTTCTCCACTTCTTGGTTTATCGCTATGTAGCGCTCTGGGTTAAAAGTTCGCCCCTTTTGCACCTTGGGCTTGAACGTTGGGTCAACATTCAACCTATGCACCATGATTCTTGGATCGATTCCAGGCATATCCTCATAAGACCAAGCAAATACATCTTTGTACTCCCGAAGGAAGCTAACCAACTGTTCTCGTAACGGTAATGACAACCTTGATCCGATTTGCACTGTTTTTTCAAGCATAGACTCATCTAGAGGTATTGATATTAAATTCTCAACAGACTCTCCTCTTTTCACATGTTCTTCACGCGGATCGAGTTCTCAAAAATTCTGTATGTCATTTAAGTCTTTTGGCAAATTAGTTGGTAAATCTCCATCTATTTGATATGTAAGAACCCGAAATTACGATGAATCTATGATTTCCTTTAAGACAAGGAAAATTTAATATTTAATTATGTATGACGATATGAAACTCATGATCTGAGTTAAATATCAATATATGTTTGAGTTCTCGTTAAAATTAACTACGAGACTCAAAAATAGTTTGCTTAAGCAATATGAGACCTTTTTTGGGAAAAAGGGTAAAATTAGAATTTTTAATTTTTTTATTGTGGTCAAGTTTGACCAAAGTTGACTTTAGGTTGACCAAGTTTGACTGAGATGGAACTGTAGTATAATTAATTGGTATGAAAACTATACTGCAGAAAACTGTCGTTACGGACGATTAAGCAAGAATAAGGTTCAAGGCGACCGTAGAGAAAAATTAAGTACGATTTTTAGGACATGAAGGATCAAAGAGCAAATGTTTCGCTCATTAAGGATTATTATGCAAATTCAAGAAGGATTATTGAAATAAAATAAGTATGGGAAAAATTAGAAATTTCCGTTATAAATTGGGTTGTAAGTGAACTTCCCAAAAGTTTAGTTCATTCCTAAGTCTTTCTCTTTTCTTCTCCCTCCTTAGAACCGAAACCCAAGTGTGAGATAAACCCATGGGATGGTCGGTTGTCTTGAGAAGGAAGTTAAGAAAAAGAATTATATATGTGTGTGTGTATATATATATATATATCATATATGGCAGATGGAGGGTCAAAAAGAAACAACATATAATATGTATATATGTACATAATATGTGTGGTCAGTCCACACACTTGGACGGATAAAATAGAAAATGAGACCTCTTTCTTCTCTCTCTCTCTTCCTCTTCGCTCCACTCTCTCTTTGTATCACGCACGCCTCCTGCCTTCGCCGGAACTTCCATCTCCGGCCATCCACCACCGCACGCCGCCGGTGATCCTTGCAGCCCATCACCCGAGTGTCCAATAGTCGGAGTTTGGCCGCGTCACTCGCCGCCGTTCGCCGGAAAAGTGCCTTGAAAGTTTCGGTAACATAAACTTTCAAGCATGATTTCGGTGTAATCCGACCTCTATTTTGCGAGCCGTTGGTTTCGTTGAGTTCCACTCGTCGAGAGGAACAAAGCCCAGTCCATCACCACTCCGATTGTTGCCGGAAATTTTCCCGGTCCGCCGTCGTCTTCTAATTTGTTTTCTTACTTTTTAGAGAAAACCGAACGTCGTTTGAAGAAGTGGACACCAGAAATGGGTTCCTCTCGTCGAGATCTTTGAAGCGGTGCCCATTTCTGTCCATTTTGCCACCGGTCAACGCCGGTCAAAGTTGGTCAACGCCGGTCAACTGTTGCCGAATTTTGGAAGATCGCCTTTCCGACCTATTTTCGATGTTCCGGACATGTTTACAACCTCGGATTTGCGAGATGGAATTTCGAAGGTTAAGAATGGCGATTAAAAGTTCAGTCGCTCGAAATTAAAAGGTGTTTGGAACGCCGACCAGGAATCATTTCACTCACCCGAACGTCGTCGAACGATTTCGGTAGTAATATTGACTACTTTAGGTCATTTATTGGATTGATTACATGCCTATTTATATGCTTTGAATTGAATATAAAAAAAAATATATACGTATATATATTTGATGTTCAAGTTAATTAAGTGAAGTTAAATTATATCGAGATATGTTTGTATGTTAATATGATGAATGTGTTATGGATGGCACATCTTGCAGTTATAGTGTGCCGAAACTTTCTATAAACTGGTTTTATTGCATGTTTAAATTTTGGGTATTAAGGAAAATAAGCCGTTATGCTGCCGGATTTTTATTAATCCAACCATAATTGGGTGATTGAACTTATAATTAGTTTTATAAGTTTCACTCTCAGAATAATTTTATAATCGAGAGCTCATGTCTTGAGTCTTAAGTGGAAATGATCTATGAAGGAAGTTTTCTCAGATTCTAAGTAGATTTTTTTTTAGTAAAATCTGATTTTTCCGGGACTGTGCAGAAAATAGGAAGTTCATGCACAGGTTTTTCAGAAACAGTGCAAAAGCAAGAAATCCTTGCACACGCACTGACACTTAAGTTAAGTTAAGAAACTGTTTTTAAGGATGTGTTTTCTAAGTTCGACAGTTTTAACTGTCTTTACTTATAAGTTATGGTTGTATTAAAATACGGTTTGTATTCTTGTATAAGAATAATGCAAAGGATAACCTTTAATAACCGGTTAGGATACCGAGTTATCGGATTGGGTCTTACCCTATGATTACCAATAGTAATCTAGTAGATTGTTACTCTATAAGTGATAAGGTCTTGGTAAGATTAGTAACTGAACGAGTTGCTGTTTATATTTGGTGGGCCATGAGCCTAAGGTTACGGTTAGTAACCGACCGAGTTTTCATTAGTAGATGTGGGGAACATATAATCATTATAACTAGGATTACCATGGTTGTTGGTTGGGATACCAACATTTAATAATTATGATCTATGATAAAATATGACGATCCATATCTTACGTCCTGTTTGAAACAGGAATATGACATGTTATCGTGCCTCGATGGAACGATAGACCAAGAGCGTAGGATGAGAGGTAAGTACAACTCCGCCTACAGCATGAACAAAATGTTTTTGTTGCATGGCATGTTTTCAAGAAATCATGTATTGATTTACATGATTTATATATGTTTATGTTATGATGCATATGCTATGATAAGTTTATGTTATGCTACGAAGTTTATGTTATGATAAGCTTATGTTATAAAGTTATGCTATGAAGCTTATGTTATGATAAGTTATGCTATGAAGTTATGTTATGATAAGTTTATGCTATGATGTATGTTATGTTACGAAGTTTATGTTATGATAAGCTTATGCTATAAAGTTATGCTATGAAGCTTATGTTATGATGTATGCTATGAAGTTATGTTATGATATGTTATGTTATAGTAAGTTATGTTATGATATATTTGTTATGATGTAATATGTTAGAAGGTTTTAAGTTATGATTGAGATTATCTTTATATTGTATGTTTGGATACATGACATCATGAAGCATGTTCACGAATATTAAATCATATTGTAAGAATAAATTAAGTTATGAGATATGATAAGACAAGTTAATGTTATGGTGTCGTACCGACTTGCCACGAGGGCGGGTTAAAATGGTTTGGTCTATGGTTTGAATTGGATTGGACTGGCTGCCCCAATCACTCTATGTAAACGATTAGTTTCATGGTTTGACTTGGTTTGGATTGGCCGCCTCCAACCACTCCATGGCTATATACCACGGTACGTGCACATATGACATGACATGTTAGGGAATAGAATAGAACCAAGTTAATTAAAGCATAATTGACTTATAAGAAAACATAATAGGTTTACGCATTCTTGCACGTAAAATGTTTTGCTGGATAGAATATTGTACTTACTGGGCATTAGCTCATTACTTACGTTCATGATGTAGGTAAGCGACCTACCGGCAATACCTGTTGCAATACTATGGCGAGTTGGTGCTGCGGACTGTGAAATGTGGAATGGAACCGCCACGGGTTTTGAAAAATATGTTTTTGTAAAATACGTTTGTAAAATGTGTTTTCTTATGTTATAAGGAAGCAATAGTATGTTTAAGAAAAGTTTCAAGTACGAATGGCAAGCAAGTTGCCTCGTGTTGTACTGATCCGCGCTAGGTCGGGTCTGGTCTACGATCTTGGTACTCAGGTGAGTACATATGAATATGTATGAAGATAAGTTAAGTTTTATGTACGAGAAAAAGTATGAGACTAAGTCAAGTTTAAGTTTGAAAGTAAAAGAGTTTTTAAAATAAAGTTTAAAAGAAAAAAAAAAAATTTTACCCTAGCATTTTCAGTAAATTAAGTTAATTAAGTAATGTAACAACCCCATTCGCATGGTTGGTCCTACGTGAGTGGTCGGGGCGTTACATGATAAATAGTTGAAATCACCTCTATTCTTTTTGCGCTTGATTCCCCATTGGTGGCATTAACATAACAAATCCGTGCTTCTTTTTAACTTCCGACTACCACTCCGATGCCATTTTATGTTGGGAATTTCATCATCAAATGATATGTAGAGGTAACTGCCCTCATCGCATTTAGAGTTGGTCGGCCAATAATGGCATTATAAACATATGGGCGATCCACTACTAGGAAATTCACCATTCGTGTTACTTGTGCCAAATCTTCTCCCATTGTAACCGGGAGAGTTATTACTCCTTCAGCGCTAACACATTCCCCAGCAAATCCACACAAAGGGGGTAACACTGGAGTTAACTTTGCCCCCCCTAAATTTATTCGTGTTAGTGCACTTTTGAGTAATTATCCGCTGAACTCCCATTATCGACTAAAATTCGGTGGACCCTACTATTTGCTATTCGGAGCGATATTACCAAAGCATCATTATGTGAGTGGAGTAATTTCTTAGCCTCTTCTTCTGTGGAGGTTATGGCGACATTCTCCATTTTTAAAACTTTGCAATATGCTCGGTCATGTTCACATAATGTGTACCATCAAAGTCTTTGGCTTCTCGGGCATATGACTTCCGCGCACGTGAACTATCACCTGTTTCTGGTCCTCCAAATATTGTTCGAACGTCATTCAACTCTCCTATCGGATTATTATTCTCGGCCATCGGAGCAGGTGATACAGGTTGTTGTTGTTGCTATTGCACCATAGGGGGTGTGATCTGCCTTACTGCTATCACTAGTTCCACAAACTCCCGTAGTTGTCCATGTTGCACAAGAGCCTCAATTTGTCCTTTTAATTGGAAACAATTCGAGGTATCATGACCAAAATCTTGGTGGAAATGACAATATTTAGATCTATCCCTCTTGTTGGGATCTCCTTTCATGGGTGCTGGTGGAACTAACAAATTTCAATGCTGAATTTGCATCAAGATTTGTTCTCTTGTTGTATTCAGCGGTGTATAAGTCTTTGTCACATCAGGCGGAGTGTACGCTTGAATTTTTGTGTCAAAGTTTTTAACTTGCTTGTCTCTGGTTGCGCTTCTGCCTTTTGTTTTTTCTGATCAGACCCTTTGGCTCCTTCTTCAACCTTCCGCTTTCCTTCAAGTTTCGATGTCCCAACCTGAGATGATCCTCTTCGATTTCGCAGATACTCCTCTGCACTGATAAATTTTTGTGCTCGGGTAACAAGCTCGGTAAAAGTTTTGGGTTGCTTGTGCATATAGACTTTAGCATTTTTCCTTCCAAAAGACCTTCTCTTATTGCGGCAAACGGCATCACTATCAGTGTATCCTTCCACATAGTTCATCTCTTGGCTGAAACGCTCTATGTAGCTCTTTAATGATTCTTCGGCCCCTTGTTTGAGGAAAAAAAATGAGCTTATCCTTCTTGTCGGTTTTTGCTATCACAAATCTACCTAAGAATTGTTGCTTTAGTTCTCTAAATAAGCCAATTGAACCCGGCTCAGGCTGTTGGAACCATTGAAGCGCCAGTCCAGTTAATGTTAGAGAATGCTAAGCACATTTGAGCTTGAGTTGCTCCCCGGATCCACATCCAAGTGCAATATCCATGCATATGACCAGCAGGGTTCTCTTTCCCATCATATTGCTTGATAGGTATCATCTTGAAGTCGGCGGGAAACTCCTCAATTAGGATATCCTCGGTGAATGGAGGTTCGGTTTCATCATCATATTTTTAAGCTTCTGGCACCTTTCGATTTGCCTCATAATCATCCATTCGCCTTTGTATCCTCTCAAGCTGTTGTTCAAGTTGTACTTCTCGGATGCTATGATTTGACTGACTCTTTGCTTGTTGAATCGCTTGTTCATGGTACGCACCACTTGTTCTACTTTGGTTTGGTTGTATAGTTTGGGCACCTCGTGGAGGATTGGCTCGACGCGCCTCTTTCATTCCTTGTTAGAGGTACTCGACCATTTCGGGGATTCCGAGGTTGGGGTACTCTATGTGATATATTACGTCGTGCCTTGAGTCGATCACGTAGATCAGTAGTGGAAAGCTCCTCTGATCCCGATGGAGTCCAAGTACTATCTACCTCTTCATCACTTCCTTCCAGGCGAGCCAGCCTATCAAACACGGAAGTCCGCGTTCTCTCTCGTTTGTGAGTGTTTGCTTTCACTTCGCCCTTGTGCTCCCAACGTCTCCAAACTTGTCGTGGTTGCTGCCTAGCAGGTACATCCCTTTGTCGCAGCCTTTCTACAAAAACCTCTTCTTCACTTCGTCGGCTTCTACCACCCCTTACACTTCGTGAGTTTGTTGGTGTGGCTTGTTGGCCATTGGATGGTGAGCTCTAGCTGGTTGTGCTCTTACCGGTTGTGCTCCATGGAAAGTGTTGACAAACTCAGTCACCAATCCTGTCAAATTCTCTAAGCCTGTCTCCAACCTATCCATGTGTTGGAGGACGCGGAGGACGTGGTAATCGTCTACCTTTCCCTTTACCAGCACCACCTCCCTCCGTTTGAGCACCAACTGTATTAGTGGGGTTTGCACTTGACGTGTTCTCGCTCGCCATCATTAAGAAATAAGATTGAAAATGCTGACAAGAACCTGTGGATGTTAATCGCACAAGGCCCTCCTTCTAGAGCCAAAATGTTGGAGCAGAATTTCGTCCAACACCAAATAAACATTCTTGAAATTGAAAACAAGATCAAATGAAAGAAATAAAAGAACATTCAGTATGAACACAAGCAAACACAAGAACCTTAAGAATATAGAAAACCGGAGTCCGGTATAATTACCTCAAGGCTTTGTATTGAAAATTGTGTCTTCCCTTTTTCTCTCAATTCAAGAGAATTTATAATACATTGGGAATGTAGGAGTTTAATTCTCCTATTAATTTGAGAGTTTATTCTCTCTTTAATTACAATGAACCATTCACATTCCGGTAATCTAATATGTAATAAATATAGACGTTTAACGTCTTTGATATTAAATATGGACGATTGAGTTCCCTTTGTAAACTCCTATTAATTGTTTGAACGTTGTCCTTTGTAGACGCTTTGAACTTCTCCTTCTGACGTCTGATATAACCTTAGGAGACTCATACTTGAGGGTAGTCTCCTTCCTCATAAATGAGTATACCTCTACCTGGGTTGTCTCCTATCTTATAATTAAGTAGGCTCCTACTTAGGTTGTCTCCTTTCTTATAATAATTAAGTAGGCTTCTACCTAAATTGTCTCATTCCTTATAATTAGGTAGGCTCCTACCTATATTGACTTGAGTAAAAATAATTTTTACATAATGACAAAAAATACCATCCAACACTTATGTTTAAAATTTTTCATGTAAAGGTTTTCATCCCAAATATTTTCATTTGGATTCTTCCCCAAAGGGACCCAATATTGACCCTTTTTATGATATGAATTACACTTAAAATATGACGGAAGACTGAAATAGACTAGATAACATAAGGTAAATGTCTTTTTTATATAAGATAAATCTTAAAATAATTATAATTCAAAATCGTAAACTCAATGTAATTTTTCGTATTTAAAATAACACTACGAGATAAAGATAATCTTAAGTAAATCTTAAAACATATAATCCTAATTCATATAATGTATTTACAAAAGAATACAAACAACTTAAAAAAAAAAAAAAAAAAAAAGAAACCTCTATCCTATCATCTATTCACTACTATCAGCCATGTTTTTTTAAAACTTTCTTGTAGTTAAATTAAATTTATAATAAAATAAAAAACATTTGCAGATTCTTTTATTTCAACCATGTTTGCTCTGCATTCTATTTTTTTTTTCCTCTCTTGTTGATATTCTTTTAATTGTTTTCTCTTTCTTATGCAGCTTTTCTTTGGGCCATCTGAGACATTTGATGCAGACAGTTACGTTGAAACGGAAGATTTGAATTTTAATTTGAACTTTAGAATTTTATTTTTGTTATTTAGGATGTTTATGTTGAGTACTTTAGGATACTTTAAAATGTTAGATATTTAATTTGGTTAGGGCTTACATGTTCATCTTAATTATGCGAATTCGAAAGGATACTTTTTTTTGACTCACAAAGGAGTATAATTTATAAGTTGGAATGCCCTGGTCTATATATAGGTGTAAGCCTTTATTTTTTTCTTTTCTGAAAAGGTAAGCCTTTATTTTACTTGCCTCAGTTCCTCTCTCTCTTTTTAATTTTGCACCCCCGCATTTATTATTATTATTATTTTCACACCGCATTTATTTGTCGCACAAAATCAAGAAGTGTAATAAAAAAAAAGTCGGGTCACACCAATTACTAGAGGTATGCATATTTTTTTCCTCCGATCACGGATTACATGAAAAAAAGAGTGTTATAAATTTCAAAAAAAAAAAAAAAGAGTTTTATTTATACATCTGTTTTCTTCTACAATTTTTTTAAAACTTTCATTGTTTGTATTATTACTTAAAGAAAAAATTATGTGTCCATCCCATAATCTTCATCCACTCGTCTAAACAACGTGTTTTACCTTCTTTAGTTAGGTTTGGAAGGAAAAGAAAACAAAAAAATAACAAAATAACAAAACAAACAAAACAAACTATGCCAAAAGCAGCACTTCTGGGTACCCGCCAAAATAAGCGCGCCAAAACCTTTGGTAATCAACATGTATTTTCTTGCAAAAGCTTCTCCAAATTATGCTAGTTCTAAAAAATTATCTACGTCTTGATGCAGATTTAATATATTTATATTTATTAATATTGCAACATGTAAGTTGCAGTTGATCTCCCACGTTGCACATATCTTTTTTTTTTAATATAGTTTATAGGTTTTTTTTTTTAATTATTCCATTTACTTTTAATGGCCCAAACTTCTCAACCGATTTACTACATGAACCTCTTCTTAGGAAAATAAATATAAAAATAAATAAAGTAAAAAACATTAACCGCTAAAAACACTTACCTCCATCCCCACCAAAACACTCTCTTATCTATCAACCTTCTCTTTCTCTTCGTCACACACCACGCAGATTCTGTTTTTACCTCTAACTGGGTACCATAAGCCAACGGCCAAAAAAAAGGAGAGAAAAACAATTGCCTTCCCTATGTGTGTTGCCTACAAAATTTAAGGATCATTTTGGTATGTTTATTATACCTTTTTTCATTGCCTTCTTTCTTTTAATATAGCATCTTCTTCTTTAAATCCTATATCTTCAACAAGGATTGGACCCCTGTTTAGCGGTCTTACTTTGGCCGCTTAGTCCCTCCCTTGTTTTTTTCCTTTGGCGTCTCATGTTTCGGTGCTTTTTGTCTGTCTTTTTGTTTTGTTTCGGTCAAAGTTTTTTCTGTGTTTTCCTCGTGGTGTCTTTTGCCGTTGGCTGCGTGCTTTTTGTGTTCGGTGTTTTGCCTTGGCTGGCTTTTAATTGAAATTCACTTTTTAGCAAAAGATATATACATATATATATATATATATATGCATGTATACATATATCAGGAATCAGTCACTGCTTTGAAAGATGATGGTCTAGAAAATCTATCCATCTCGGTGGCCTCTGATACCCAAATCATGCAATCATACGGCAGAGCTTAAAGTCACATGCTTCATTTGCATTTCGTAACCATAACAAATGCAAACTAATAATACCAGCAACTGATGTAGACTCGTTAACACAACTTTGTTTGCATTTATTTGCTTGGACTTCATTATTGATGCGGTGCAGAAGGAAATAGATTTTATGGCAAAGCGGGATCGGTGCAAGCAAAAATAGGCAATTCCCTTTTTTTGACTTTCAATTTCTATCATTATCTCAATTTTTTTCAATTTTGAATTTCCTTCTTTTTTTTTTTTTTCAATTTTGAAAAAAAAAACAAATCTTTTTTTTTTTTTTATCATTATCTAGTTATTATTCCGAAATTCTTAGGGGATGTTATTTAAAGCATTGTAAGCCTTTGTGGCCGGTGGTGATTGAAGAAGAATTATTTGCTCTTTCTTGGCATTTGTGAAAGTTTGAGTTTTTGTGAGATTTTTTTAGTCTTTCCTATAAGCTTCCGCTACGTCAATTATGGGGAACTTGGTAAACAGTGTCCAATATTTTTTCTTCTTGAAGGTTTCGTTCTTATAAATTTTAATTAAGGTTTTCGGCAAAATTTTTCTATTGGTATTATTTTTTTTTTTTAATCAACAATTGAGCAATAATCAAGAAAGTGGTCATACACGACTTTAGTTATGGCAGAGGTACGGTATAATATTCTTATTTATAGTTTTTTTTTTTTTCAATCATGATCATTTGATTTTATATATGTTAATGTTATTATTTATTTTTAACATATAAACTTTTTGAAGTCCTCTAAAAAGGGGAAAAAGAAACAAAGAAAGCAACTGCAAGCTGATATATTTGCTGCTACAAGTAACAGAGATGGAACTTTAAGAATCCGTGAAAGTTCAATTCCAAACGATAGGGAGAATCAAGAAAATTTTAGGAATGCTTCAAATAAGGGGAAGGAAAAAGCTGATCTGGGCAAAGGGAAAGGGAAAGTGAAAAAAAAAACTTAGTTGAACAAGATATAAGTGACTCAAATGCAGATGATGGAAATAATGATTCGACTACAATAGGGGGGACATTAAATCTAGAGATACTGATGAAGACTCGAGTCAATCAAATAAAGATGAGCAAACTGACCAACCTGAGATAAATAAGAAGAAAAATGTTAGAGGAGTAACGCGGCTAGATATACTTCCGGTGGGTGAAAAACAACGTCAAACTGTTGAATGTAATGAAGTAGGGCAACCTATTGGAAAGGCATCAGTCGGGTTTAGTACTGCACTTGAGGTACTAGTTAGACGATATATTCAAATTAATGTAGACAATTGGAGAAAGGTAGATGACCAGAAGAAAAATGAGTTGTTGACCCTACTGCTGGTATGAATGCTTATTTTTTATGGTTGCATTTTTTTGGGTTCCAATTCCATTTTTATTTATGTTGTTTGATGCTTTTAAAACATTATTGTTATGCTTACACTTTTTCTTGAGATTAAATGCAGCAAAAATTTAAGATTTCTTCATGTTATAAGAAATTCCTTACAAGATTGATGGGAAAATCGTGACGGAATCACAAAAGTAATCTCAGCTCAATAATAAAATAGTTGGCTGACTGTTCAAATGTAGTAGAAGAACTTACTCGTAAAAAGCTGATAGATGTGGGTTGGGATGAGTGGCAGGAGTTTTAAAAAATTAGGACGTCAAAAGAATTTAAAGTACCTGCTTATATGCCCTTTTAATATTTTTATTATTATCATTGTCATCCTCTTGCGAAACCATATATAAAATTTATGTGCCTTTGCTTTTTTTTATTTAGGAGAAAAGTGAGAAAATGAGTAAAGTGAGAACAAGCTAAAATACCCACACACGACAAGCCGAAAAGGTTATGCAAGATTGGAGAATGAACTGGTAAGTATACAAAGAAAAGCCTATAATGGTCTATTTTGTTTGTTTGTTTATATAATATAAGATATTTTCTTTTATTTTGTTAGAAGTGATATGTTCCTTATTTGTTCCGCAGAAAGAAAAGAACAAAAAAATCCAAAATTCCAGAGTCGAATTGTGGCTTGAGGGACATAAGCACAAAAATGGAAAAAGCTACAGAGGAAGCAATATTGGTAAAACTATTCAAAACGTTTATTTCTTAAATAAAATGAGCAACAAGCTTATAAAATTATGTGCATGCTTTATTGTCTATTTTGACATGTAATAGTTATCACAAAAATTCCTAAATTTATTTGTTTAGAGACTTATCACAAGCTAAAAATATCCTAAATTTATTTGTTTAGAGAGTTATCACAATTAGGATATTTTTTTGATAACTATTACATGTCAAAACAGACAATAAAAGCATGCACATAATTTTATAAGCTTGTTGCCCATTTTATTTAAGAAATAAACGTTTTGAATAGTTTTACCAATATTGCTTCCTCTGTAGCTTTTTCCATTTTTGTGCTTATGTCCCTCAAGCCACAATTCGACTCTGGGAATTTTGGATTTTTTTGTTCTTTTCTTTCTGCGGAACAAATAAGGAACATATCACTTCTAACAAAATAAAAGAAAATATCTTATATTATATAAACAAACAAACAAAATAGACCATTATAGGCTTTTCTTTGTATACTTACCAGTTCATTCTCCAATCTTGCATAACCTTTTCGGCTTGTCGTGTGTGGGTATTTTAGCTTTGTTCTCACTTTACTCATTTTCTCACTTTTCTCCAAAATAAAAAAAAGCAAAGGCACATAAATTTTATATATGGTTTCGCAAGAGGATGACAATGATAATAATAAAAATATTAAAAGGGCATATAAGCAGGTACTTTAAATTCTTTTGACGTCCTAATTTTTTAAAACTCCTGCCACTCATCCCAACCCACATCTATCAGCTTTTTACAAGCAAGTTCTTCTACTACATTTGAACAGTCAGCCAACTGTTTTATTATTGAGCTGAGATTACTTTTGTGATTCCGTCATGATTTTCCCATCAATCTTGTAAGGAATTTCTTATAACATGAAGAAATCTTAAATTTTTGCTGCATTTAATCTCAAGAAAAAGTGTAAGCATAACAATAATGTTTTAAAAGCATCAAACAACATAAATAAAAATGGAATTGGAACCCAAAAAAATGCAACAATAAAAAATAAGCATTCATACCAGCAGTATGGTCCACAACTCAATTTTCTTCTGCCCATCTACCTTTCTCCAATTGTCTACATTAATTGGAATACATTGTCTATCTAGTACCCCAAGTGCAGTACTAAACCCGACTGATGTCTTTCCAATAGGTTGTCCTACTTCATTACATTCAACAGTTTGACGTCGTTTTTCACCCACCGGAAGTATATCTAACCGCGTTACTCCTCTAACATTTTTCTTCTTATTTATCTCAGGTTGGCCAGTTTGCTCGTCTTTATTTGATTGACTCGAGTCTTCATCAGTATCTCTAGATTTTATGTTCCCCTATTTGTAGTCGAATCATTATTTCCATTATCTGCATTTGAGTCACTTATATCTTGTTCAACTAAGTTTTTTTTTTTCACTTTCCCTTTCCCTTTGCCCAGATCAGCTTTTTTCTTCCCCTTATTTGAAGCATTCCTAAAATTTTCTTGATTCTCCCTATCGTTTGGAATTGAACTTTCACGGATTCTTAAAGTTCCATCTCTGTTACTTGTAGCAGCAAATATAGCCGCTTGCAGTTGCTTTCTTTGTTTCTTTTTTCCCTTTTTAGAGGACTTCAAAACGGTTATATGTTAAAAATAAATAATAACATTAACATATATAAAATTAAATGATCATGATGGGAAAAAAAAAAATTACACTACGAATAAGATTTTTATACTGTACCTCTGTCATAACAACAGTTGTGTATGACCACTTCCTTGATTATTGCTCGATTGTTGATAAAAATAAAATAAAATAATACTAGTAGAAAAATTTTGCCGAAAGCATTAATTAAAATTTATAAGAACGAAACCTGCAAGAATAAAAATGTTACACTGTTACCCAAGTTCCCCGTAATGAAGTCCAAAGAACTGAAGAAATGCAAATAAATGCAAACAAAGTTGTGTTCACGAGTCTACATCAATTGCTGGTATTATTAGTCTGCATTGTTATGGTTAAGAAATGCAAATGAAGTATATGACTATATGCTCTGCCGTATGATTGCATGATTTAGGTATCAGAGGCCACCGAGATGGATAGATTTTCTAGACCACCATCTTTCAAAGCAGTGACTGATTCCTGTTTTATGTATACATACATAGACATACATATATATATATATATATATATATTTCTTTTGCTAAAAGTGAATTTCAATTAAAAGCCAGCCAGGCAAAACGCCGAACACAAAAAGCACGCAGCGAACGGCAAAAGACACCACGAGGAAAACACAGAAAAAACTTTGACCGAAACAAAACAAAAAGACAGACAAAAAGCACCGAAACATGAAACGCCAAAGGGAAAAACAAGGGAGGGACTAAGCGGCCAACGTACGACCACTAAACAGCGGTCCAATCCTTGTTGAAGAAATAGGATTTAAAGAAGAAGATGCTATATTGAAAGAAAGAATAAATGCAAAAAAGGTATAATAAACATACCAAAATGATCCTTAAATTTTTGTCAGCAACACAATAAGGAGGCAATTGTTTTTCTCTCCTTTTCTTTGGCCGTTTGGCTTATGGTACTCGGTTGAAGATAATAAAAGAATGGGCGTGATTGTGAGGAAGAGAAAGTGAAGGTTGATAAATAAGACAGTGTTTTGGTGGGGATGGATGTAAGTGTTTTTTTGCGGTTTAATGTGTTTACTTTATTTATTTTATATTTATTTTCCTAAGAAGATGTTCGTGTAGTAATCGTTGAGAAGTTTTTGGCCAATAAAAGCAAATGGAATAATAATTAAAATATATATATATATATATATGTGCAACGTGGGAGATCAACTGCAACTTACATGTTGCAATATTAATTAATATAAACATATTAAATCTGCATCAAGACATAGATCATTTTTTACAATTGGCATAGTTTGGAGAAGCTTTTGCAAGAAAATGCATGTTGATTTGCCAAGGTTTTGGCGGCGCTTATTTTGGCGGGTACCCAGACGTGCTGCTTTTGGCGGGTATATAGTTGATTTTTTTTTTAAAAAAAAAACCTAACTAAAGAAGGTAAAACACGTTGTTTAGACAAGTGGATGGAGATAATGGGATGGACGCGCGATTTTTTCGTTAAATAATAATACAAACAATGAAAGGTTTTTAAAAAAAATTTGTAGAAGAAATAGATGTATAAAACTCTTTTTTCTGTTTCTTTTTTTTTTAATTATAAAACTCTTTTTTTCATGTAATCATGATCGGAGGAAAAAATATGCATACCTCTAGTAATTGGCGTGACCGACTTTTTTAATTAAACTTCTGATTTTGTGTGTCAAATAAATGGGGGGTGAAAAAAAAATAAAATAAATGCGGGGGTGCCAGATCAAAAAATAAATAAAGGAAAATAAAGAGAGAATTGAGACAAGTAAAAAAAATAATAAATAAAGGCTTACACCTATTTATAGAGAAGGGCATCCAAATTATAAATTATACTCCTTCGTGGAGTCAAAAAAGTTTAATCGTTTTGAATTCGTATATTTAAGACGAATATGTTAAGCCCTAACCAAATTAAATATCTTAAATCTTAAAGTATCCTAAAGTACTCAAACATAAACATCCTAAATAACAAAAATAAAATGCTAAATTTCAAATTCAAATTCAAATCTTCCGTTTCAAACATGACTATCTTCATCAAATGTCTCAGATGTCCTAAAGAAAAGCTGCATAAGAAAGAAAAAACAATTAAAAGAATATCAACAAGAGTAAAAAAAAAAAACGAATGTAGAGCAAACATGGTTGACATAAAAGAATCTGCAAAGGTTTTTTTTTAATTTAACTTCAAGAAAGTTTTAAAAAACATGGTTGATAGAAGTAAATAGATGATAGGATAAAATCTTTTTTTTAATTCATTTGTATTATTTTTAAATACATATATGAATTAGGATTATATCTTTTAAGATTACTTAGGATTATCTTTATCTCTTAGTGTTATTTTAAATACTAAAAATTACATTAGTTTAGGATTTGAATTAATAATTATTTAAGATTTATCTCATATAAAGAAGACATTTACCTTTGTTATCTAGTCTATTTCAGTCTTCCGTCATATTTTAAGTGTAATTCATATCATAAAAAATGTCATATTAGGTCCATTTTGGGGAAGCAATCCAAATGAAAAATATTTGGGATGAAAACTTTTGAATGAAAAATTTTAAACATAAGTCTTTGAAATGTCATCCCAAACCGACGTTTTGGATATTAACATTCTAAACATAACATTTGAACATAAACTTATGCATTGTTGGGAACTCGATTCCAACTTAAAACTTCCAAGTCAATTTTGTCTTTTTTATTTATTTTTAAGTCAACAGATTTCTTACTAGTTTGTGAAAACTCAAGTAACTCAAAAATAAAAATTCCAACTCAAACCGGTATTCCGAAAATAAATATGCAGTTGGAAGTAGAAATCTAAAAAGACATAAACAATACACTAGAGTGGAGGTAAAATAATTTTGGGGGATAAATTTTTGCCATTTAAGAACAAAAATCCAAAAACTAGTTGGATGTTCTATTTCCAATAGTACCAACCAAACACATATTCGGATGGACCATTCAAATAGAATGGTCTAAATGTTGACAAATAGTTGTGTGCAATGGTGAGTTAATATTTATTTACTTTCATAGAAAAGTATATGGAAAGTGAAAACTTTTTAAAAAACACATTTGGTAACCCCGCGGTTGGAGCTTGGGGATTTGCCATTAAATATAATAGCAACAAAAAGAATCTGATAGATTAATTTGAACAACTTAGATGTTACATGCTCGGGAAGACTATAAATTGTTAGGATTGCAAATTGAACCGATGTACGGGAATGTAGGTCAAATACAATAATTCTTGTTTAGTCAATTCCGATTGTTTGTTAAGTTCATATTCATTACATTACCAGGCAATTCAACAAAGGTAACCCATGTTTTCTTATTGTATATTATACATATGTTTTGCTTATGATGATTTGTAACCAAGTCGTTGAGAACCAGTAATCAGAAACTTATTTATAGTAAGTGTTAGTTGAACTAGTACCATCTACTAAACTTAGTTAAAATCTCAATCTACTACAAATATTACTATAAATCGAGATTGACCTTTTGGTCTAATCAGATATAGAAAAATCTTTGCAGATTGAACAAATTTATGGCAATGTCAATCAATATGGTCACTCATGTTTGTTTGATTTTGATGGTTTTTAATGTGTATATTTATCCAATAATCGAATAGTTGAACAAAAGTAATCCACTAGTTTATTACTCTATTTTTCGCTTATTAGGCTTCGTAATCGAGCCATTGAATACCATAAATTGGAAAATTAATTGATAATATGTATTAGCTAAACTACTGCTACCTATTAAACTTAGTGTTACAATTTGGTGTACTATTATTTATTGCTACAAATCAAGATTGACATTTTGTTCTAATTAGATCTGCAAAATTCACTTTGTTGTAGTGGCATAAACAATTACGATATTCTTGTTGCTCATCCTTTGAGTGTCATCCAAATTTCAACATAAAATGGGAAAGATGATAGTAAGGACATTGTTATCGATGTAGAAGTTAACCGGTATAGTAGTTCGTATACATATCATATATTAACCTTCTCTTTTGATATTTACTTTTTCTGCTAAATTTTTGGTGTTTGATTAACTATTAATAAATATCTATAGAAATCATGTAATTTCTTTTAATTATTACTCAAGTTTGGAATAAAGTTAAAAAAAATATATCAAAACTAATTAAAAATTTAGAATTTACCATCGTAATGTTTAAAAGAAAAAAAAAACAAAAATAGACAATATCAAAATAATTTTTGTTTATTAGAGTTAATGAGAAATAAAATTATAAACTTGAAAAGACTACAATATATTTGTCAATTGTCAATGTTTAGTGATGTATACCTGAATCTTATCATTATTTTTGTGTCTCAACTCAAAGGAGTAACACGAACATCTTATACATTCCAATTAAACTAACACCTAATTATTTCCTTAAGATAAATTATTCAGTAGACCATGAGTTTCATGTCATCATGCTAATTTGACAGACCCATTCTATACTAAATGTTTGACATATGGAAGGTTAGTCCCTAAAAAAAATTCTTCCGATCAATATTTTCTTCGACTACTGTTTCTTTTATTACATGCATGGTCATAATAGATTGCTATAAATGTTTAACGTAAATTCTTTTTTTTTTTTTTTTTGAAATTTTTAAACCTAAATTCGTATCAATTACTTTTAATTTTTTAACCAAATAATTCTTAATTTTTAAAAAAGTAATATTTTCTCCCAAAAAAAATTTTTTTTTTTCTAACAAATTTAGGAAACTTGAACAAAATAACTTAATATTTAAAAAACAATCTGTAACAGTTTTGTTTAGCTCCTTTAACTAGTGAATATTCATGTTCTTCTCGAGGTTGTTGATATCGTGAAGTAAATAAAGTTTTGTATAGATTAGCTATTTATCAATGTCGCCACTACACCGACTTTTTCCGCAAACTCTTTTGAACTATTAATATATATTTAAATAATTTGTATTATGCTAATGTATGTGATGTCTCAAGACTTCGGTTAAATGTAAGGGTTATCTATGACTTTATAATTTGTTAAACAAGTAATGTGCATGCATGATAAAGTTTACCTGTATCGATTAATCTATTTATGTTGTAAAAAAAAATATTATCTAAAATTTTCATAGTTTAACTATTAAAAGTAAGATTTAATTTAAGTATGCATGATAATGACCTATGTAGTCAGATCGTTGCAGAATTATTGCAGTTTGGATGTTAACCCGGTCACTTTCATTACTCCAAAGATATTGCAAGCATAAATCAGATAAAGATTGGTCAAATAGCAACCCCTAAACACTAAAACACACATTTTTTAAATATTTTAAAATTAAATTTTCAAAGATATCACATGCTAAGAATCTTGTATCTAGGACAGGATAGTAGGATAGTGTATTTAATCTTTCCTTCAACGCACTATATGATTCTTTTCCTTCTGATTTCGTATAGGGACCGATCTATGTTTCTAACGCAGTCTCTATGATAGAGCACAAACTGCACAAAATTAAAATCAAGCTGGTTTTATCTTGACCATTAACATTAAAAACTGGTTCCTAAAAAGAAAAAAAAATAAATCACATAGTCAAAAGATGTACATCCAAAAATTGAAGTAAATGCTTATACGAAATCATACTTTCTATCTTAGAACCAATACCATAAGAAGATATGTAAGCAGATATGTAAGCAGTAGTTATGATAAGATTAAGATCAGTAAGTACTCGAACAACTTCCAGAAGTATTCTATGTTAATTTGCACTGTCGGCCAGCATCAAGGAAATAACAAAGAACAAATTGTTTTCCAAAATGTTCAGAACGTATAAATCAAGAATAGAAATGAAAAATGTCTCATACTTTTATCACTTGAAGAAACATATAAATTAAAGGTACATCTCAAAGAAGATGAGGCTAATACGGGGTGGGTTCATTCTTTGGGTTGATTTCTCATAATCATTATCCATGTCATGCAAGAAGATGCATGTAGCTTATGTTAACCTATGAATGGGAAAATAAACAAGAAAAACAAACCTAAGGAAAAATAAAAAAATTACAAATTAATTAGTAACTTTTGGAATTCTAGAATTATTTTTGATAAATAAATAAGATCGAATACTGACCTCATCATTTTCAAGTTTTCAGTCCAATAGATAGGAACACTCTTTAGGTATGGTAGAGTCAAGTTTTTTATACAATTTTTTCTCAGTCATCTACCCCGAGACCTACCATTTCATCATCAAACCCAAACTTCAACAGTTGAAGTTGGAATGAGGCCTAAAAAGAATATAATGAGATTTGAACTCGGGATGCACGAAGAGATGCCTAACAAAGGTGTCAAAAATCCTTTGTCATCTCATCCACACCTGTGGATGTTTTGGAATTCTAGAATTTGCTCGTTAGGTGTGCTTTACTGAATATTTAAATTTCCTTTCTGATCACATCTAAACCACTAATTTGTCTATTAGGCTCATCCGACATGATTTGAGCCAGAATCTTCCCTATCTTTTAATTTAACATATAAAAAAGGGAGAGCAATTATCAAAATGTTCCAGCACATCCCCGCCAAAATCAGTTAGCATGCCTATAAACATTCTCCCATGCAATGCCATCACCTAATTCATTGAGAATTTTGATTTAAAGAAGCAGTCATCTATATTACAACCATCTTAAGCTATATATATATATATATACACACACACACACCACACTTTCTTTCTTTTCTTTTCTTTTCTTTTTTTAAGCTAAATAACCACACACAAAAAAAAAAGTTAGGACCGATCAATGTAGTTTTGGAGAGTGTAATCTTAATGAAAGAATATCCATTCAAATCCTAGATTCTCAAATTGAGATCAAGATTTCTCACTAGATTCAAGGACAATTAAATCAGGGGTATCTTTATTTACATTTTTTTTTTTCCCATTAAGGCCGTTTCATAAAACTCTTGGATTTCTGAATTTGAAAATTTTCAACTCTATTATTTATTTTCACTCCAATCTCTTAACTTTAAAATGTTCCTCTTTCAGTGACCAAGCCAGCAAAATTTTTCAACGGCAACACTATTCCATAGTTTTATATAAACTGGGGATATGATTATATATTTCAAATCTGAGTGGTAGTACCATTATAATTTTTACATTTTGGAACCAATAAGCATCTGAAAAAATGTTTCCTTAGTCAGTGACGGAGCTGGACCTGCTTAGGGGCCATGGGGGCATGTGCCCACCTCAATTTTTTTGAATTTCAAATTTTGTCCCACATTTTTTTTTAAATGTTTGTAATTTGCCCTCACTTAAAGTTTTCTTTTTTAAATGTGCCCACATAATTTAGATTATTTTTATGTTTTTAGTACAAAAACCGATATTAAGTACATTCTTTTTTTTTTTCCCCCCAATTCCTTTATCTACATTTCTTTCTAATTATTTTATTGCAACTTTAGTTTGTTTGGAAAATATTTTTTGACTGTAAAATGATCAACAATTAAAATAATATGTGCGGGGTGTTTTTTACATTTATTAGAAAAGGATTCATCTTCAAAAGTAAAACATGATGGTATAAAATAAGTACAACCGACACTTAATTTTAAGTTTAAAAAAATACAAACAACTTAAGTGGTGATGGCATTGAATATTTGACAAGGTCATGGACTAAAGGTTGTTTATAAGCTTACGTAATACGGTATATAATCAGGAGTGTAGTTTCAGATTTATAATAGTGTGACTCTAAAACTAATAATTATGTGATTAATTGATTCGGTTTAAAATATTTAATCAGATTATTGGAACCTGACTAGCAGATGGTAATTGACTAAATTACTAATGCGGTTTAAAATTCTCGTCAGTGTTGTAATGACGCGCCCGGCACACTGGGATGACAGTGGGCATGTCCAACTAGTTAGAGAATAGATTTTGTGTTGTTAATCTATTTGTAATAAGTATCCAGTTGGATAATTATTTATTTATTAAATAATTATCATGAGATTTATTTATTTATGATTTTAATTTAAATTAATGATATTTATCTTTGAGATAAATATGGAATTTAATTTAAATCAATGGATATGGATATATAAAATTATTTCAATTATTAGCTTAAATATATTGACTAGATATGGATAATGTCTCAAAAAAAAATTGGAACTAAAACAAAATCTTATCTAATCACCTACATGTAGGCTTTTTTTTTTTTTTTTTTTTTTTGGAGGATATAGATGAGATTATTCTCCTTCTTGATTTTTGTATAGATAATTATAATATAATTATTTTAGAGTAATTGACCCAAATAGTCTCTAAATTTTTTAGAATGTGTAAATATGATTCCTATTTATTTTTATTTTGGCCGAGAACCATGAACTCCTATTTTTTTTGGTTATTTTAGTCATTTCCGTCTAAATCCATTAAATTTCTAACAAAATGCATTATCTGCAATGCATGTGATCTAACTTGGGGAGTTGTATTTTAATAATCTAATAATAAATTTAATATAACAAAAATTTTAAAAAAATAATAAAAAAACTCAAAAACAGAAGTAATAAACTAGTTAGTTGAAGCTCTTTACGATTTCTTGGATCATTCTTGGAGGTTCTTCACTCACAAAATACATATTAAAAATAATTCAGACATCACGAGTTTGTTCGATCATAGAAAATTTTTAAAATTCCACCGTACAATATTTGTACAAGGTGGTTGATTGGCAAATGGATCAAGATTGGAAAGTCTGAAACTTTTTGTCTGTTCAAACTCGAATTTTAACTTCAAATGGGTGTTTGAAGAGGAAAAAAAATATGGATGTGGTTCAGATTTGGAAAAAGGGAATCTTACATGATAACCCCATTTAAACTGGATCATATGGATCCAGAGCCATTACCCAAACGGTTCCCCAGTTTTTGGTATTCTTTCGAGTATTTTTGCTGCTGTATTTTTTTTTTTTTTTTGGTTATTATTTTTTATTTATTATTATTATTTTTTTTTTTTTGGCAAATTGATACTACACATTAACTTTATTTTAACAAGGATGTAAAGTAGAAATACACATTGCAAATCCATGTACCTCATATTCAGGATAATCCTGTTGTCAATACAGCAATCACAAGTTTAAGAATTCCGATCCCACATTTTCATCAGCAAAGATAGCACTAGCCTCACGATCAAAAGTTTTGCAAAGAATTTCATAGCTTTTCTGATTCTGCACAATAAATTAAAACCGATTCAAACAAAAACAACGGTTGTTTCGCACCATAAAAAAATAATTAAAAAAGAAGAAGAAGACGAAAAAAAAAACTCATTCATTGCACGTGAATTTATTGCTCATCGATAATCCCTTACCGAAGGATCAACTCTTGATGGTGAGGTTGTTGATACAACATATCTGCAAAAACATCAACTTTGAGTAAAAGAAACTTGAACGGAAACTAAAAACCTCCAAGTGATGAAGTAACAATATCTGATAAGGTTCAGTAAGGCACTAAACGCCTACCAAACTGCAAAAGCAAGTAAACTTAGAGCCAGTCAACCAGAGTTTTTTTAGTTTTTTGCCCTCTTCTTTTCCAGGCTGGGTTGTGCAACTTAAAGGATGAAGTGAAGAAAATAGGAAAATGGCGCCACTAAAACATTGACACAGTGCAAAGCTTCTTGAAAAATAAAACTGCTGGATTAATGCCTACATGCCAGAAGCTAGAATATGCATACTCACGTAGAAAATAGCTAACATCGCACATTCAAACAAAGGATCTACCTCATCTTACTCATATAGAAATTTATTGCACCCAAGTTTGCTTTCTGAACCGTCAACAGCACAGCAGTCATGTGGTTCTGCAGAGATGAAACTGCTCGATTAATGCCTAGATACCAGAAGCAAGAATATGCATACAAATCCTCACAAGTTAATGGAAAAATATTTACCATATGTGCAAGTAAAATGCAGATTATTGTTGTGATCTCATACAAATTCAGTGTACATTATTAAGAATTAGATATTTTGAGCTATCGTAGGTGGATCATAATCATACCAAGCTTCTAAAGGTTGGCGCTCTTCTTACAATATAGTACCTACTTTCTATGAAGTAAAAACATAAAATAGATAAACAAGAGCACCTTTTGAGCAATAAGCTCGATTAATTGCATTAGAAACTTGCCCAGTCCCTTCCCTTGAACACAAGATTCTAGTTGCAACTCGTAAACATAAAGAACAGGTAACTCTTCCTCTATGACAAATCGATAATGTACAAATCCAACCAAGGGGCCCCTATCTGCCGGACAATTAGTAAAACCTCTTTCCACTTCAGAGGTTGTTGATGATTCACATGCATTTGCATTGAAAGCCTCATATGCAAATATATAGCGTGCTTCGCCTGCAACCAATTTCCCTACGCTTAATCTTCTCTTCCACTGGCCATTCAGACCCATATGGCCCTTCCATGTTGATCTGCAGGCTTCCCAAGATTCAGCTAACTGAATATCCATACAAGGCATTCATCCAGTAAGATGGCAAAATCAAATTATCTTACAATACCTTAAGGAGGTTTTGGATGTATTTTTTTAACAGAATGTGAGAGCTCGTCACCATGTCCGGATCCCAAACAAGCAGAGAAGTCTAGCAATCAGATTTAATTACAAGAATCAACTTAAAAAGTGTAATCTTAAGATGACTAGAATGCGCATTACCAAAACATACTATTAACAATGAACAAAAATATATATATATATATGATGCAAATCAATGAAGTGTTGCCGAACTTAAAACCAGCAAACCTAAGAAGAATTTGGTCTCCAGACAGACGAATGTCATAAACAAACATGAGACATGGAATTTGGTCTCCACACTGACTGAATGTCATAACAAACATGAGACATGTAATATGGCCTCATACAAAGATTATATGCCCATTTCACTATTCCATGTATACATTCTAGTAGCTATGTCAATTAGAAGAATCAAATGATATTGTAAACATAAAATCCTAACAAAACATCAATGATAGAAAACTCAACCACAGGAGGGGGGAAAAAAATAAGAAAGGGAAAACAATGCTAACGAATCAAGCACTCTACCAAATTTAAGAACTTCTAAAATTTCCTACAAAAGAGTTTGCTCTCATTGTTTAAATACAGACTTAGAAGACCCCATAAGGTATGACACTCAAAATACAAAAATATACTTATTTAGCTCTATAGAAAATTATTTTCCCCTTCTCCAGAATTATGAATTAGTGATGACCATGGAAATTCACAGACAGCTAGATGCTTACGATCATGATGGTAACAGCAAAACGCAGGTAAAAGAAGAAAGAGGGTCCTTCACTGCTAAAGCGGCCTTAATCACTGCATCAATAGCCTTCTTCTTCTCAAGAATCTGGCAAAGTGCATATCCACATTCATCATTGCCTCTAATATTTTTGCAAAAAGGTTTATTTCTTAAATAATAACAAAGTTTATTTCAGAATTGTGTGTGGGAAGCAGCCCTTCTAATTCATTACTACCTCTTTGCGGCTAACCCTTCTTCTTTTGCTAGTGGGAAGCATCTCAAAACTAGGATCCGATGCACCCCCAATATCACACGCCGCAATCTTTTTGCCCCTCCAAGCTTTGTAGTCGGATACTGTTACCACGGGTTTTCATCATGTCCATTATTGAACTCGGGGTTGGTGTATCAAGTTGGCCTGGGAACTCTTTCCAAAATAATACGTCATGCTCATTGTAATTATGGGTAGTCATCCCAAATGGTATACTCCTTGATTTTCCTTTGGGGGGGGGGGGGGGGGGGGGGGGGGTGTGATAAAAACACAAAAATAAAACAGTGAGCGAAAGGCTCAGTAGGACTCAAAAAATTAAAGCAGAAAAAAAACTATGACAAAGATAAAATCTTGAATAAATTAAATGGCATAAATGAATAAGCAATAATAATTGGAACAAAAAATAAATCAACTCAATCATGCACACCCGCAGTATATCAATACTGAAGATGAGCTCACACTATAATATCGTCCGTAGGCCAACCACCACAATTCCGGTTGGATCCGATCGGATTTCGGGGTCTGTCCCGAGGATATGATCTGCAATCCCAATCTCTAACCTGGCCATCAGGTAAAATTCTATATGCCAAAATCCATGTAAATCTCATAAATCCCTTTGGAAGATATTCTATTTCCAAATAGTTTTCAAATCCACAACAAATCAGTTAAGCTTTTTTTCCACAAATATGTAGCAGTCTCCATAAGCATAATCATTCAAAGCCTTATATTTTCCAAAAATGCTTTTACCGGAAATCATTTGGAAATAAATTGTTTCCAAAAACAACTATCAATCACATTCTTAAATCCCATGATCTTATAAATCATTTCAAAACTCTTTTGGCCAAAACAATATTAAAACAGGCTATCAAAAATAGGGATATTGAATACTACCTCATGGTATAAATCTACTGAATTCTTCTCTAAAGCATTGGCATCTGCTATCGTTCTGCCATTCTCTTGAATAAGAATAACAATTCAAACAATATAGTCCTCAGATCAGATAATCAATACCATTACAAACAAATACACAAATTGAGTATTCCTCAGTGTGCCATAGAGATATTTAACACGTATAATCACAAAATTTCTAAACCAGCCTCTTAAATAAGGAGATATCTGTAAGAAAGTAAAAAGATCAAGAGCTCCATTCAAAAAAATAAATAAATATATAAAACTGGTGTTAGAACAGTGTGAAAAGACATAACAGCAAAACTACAAAAATTGCTCTGTTTTGTATAGCTGGAATTTAAAAAACGCTTAAATCGGCCAAAAACCAACCCAGGCCAGGACATTCTGAAACATTCAATATAATATTACACACACACACACACACAAAATAGTCCAGTTTCAAATCTCAAGTCCCAGATCAATTTTAAATAAATTGATAAAACTTTCACACGAACAAGGGACCCAAAATAGAAAAGATGGAAAATTTGCAATTTTAAACTTGAATTCCCAAAGGTTCAAATCCTGTCATCAGGCTCAAATCTCAGGATTAGAATTCATACAATATGTTCAAATATGTTATGAATCCTAAATTAACCAAAACAACAAAATTACAGAAAAAGGAAGTCTAATTGGAGCTCAATTCCAATTTGTTTATTTATTATTATTATTATTATTTTTAGCAATTCAAGCTCTAAGAATTTCACAAGAACCATTAAGATTGAAACATAGTAGGCAAGTTTAGAAATAAATCCCCTTCTTTTTTTCTTTTTTTTTTTTTTAAACATCACCACAATTTCACCGAAATTCCAAAGATAGAAACAAAAAACTATTAGAAGTTTTTTTCAACCAAATTTCTAATTGAAATCGGGGGAAAAAAAAAATTAAAAAAAAAACACATAATTTGAAATAAGAACTCGGATCGAAAACAAACTTCAAATTTCAGTTAGGGATAATCATACCATACCTCCTCTCCCATATTTTGGTTTTGATTTTCGGTTGAAATATCCAAAATTTTCTTCCCAAGCTCACACACAAAGGTCTTGTTCTCTTAGCTAGATTAATTTCTGAATCTCATGTATGTTGTTTCTCTAATCCGTCCATCCATGGAAGTGAGGTCTTTACTATTCACTGGGTTGAGAATAAAAAAGATTAGTGATTACTATTATCAGTTTGAAATGCGAGTTTCGGTTTTTACTCGTGGGGTCAACCCGATCCGACCGGAATACATTACAAAAACGACACCATTTACTCGTCCTCTGCTTAGACGGCGGGGTCCGTTACCTCCGATCCAGTAATTTTGGGTGCACAATATTTTTAGTTTAAAGTTGATTAATTTTAAAAATTAATTATAATTTAGTGAATTAAAAAAACAAAAAAACAAAAAACAAAAAGGGAATATTTGAGTTTGGATCGTTTAAACCAAACGAATTAGGTTTTTAATACATATTTATTTAAATTTGATTTTTCCTCTCAGTTCTGTTCAAGAGATAGGGAGGTGGTACCCTTAATCTAGGGAGGTAGTGTCGTCATCTCTCAAGAGCAATTCATCGTCCTCACAGGCGACAACTAGGTGCCAATTTTGGGGATTTTTAAAAAACTTGTTTAGGTTATGTACTAAATTTTGGAACCTAATATTAAAAAATATTTTTTCTAGGTAAATACATTTATTTACGTTTTTTTTTTATATTTGTTTTTCTTAAGTTAGATTTAGTATTTTTGTTTATCTTGCAATTATGTATTTACACCTGTAAATCCTAATATTTACCAATAAATAGTGCCATTTACCTTATTTGAAATAGATACCTAATATTTATTTAGTAAATCAATTTTTTTATAAATAAATAGATTTATCAAGTGAAAATTGATTTATTAAGTAAGACAAAAAAAATCAGTAACATGTATGAAATCTTTTATATAATGGGATCTTT